>PVKE010017641.1:0-30496 GCA_004027555.1 Craseonycteris thonglongyai
CAAATTCATAGTGGCTATTCCACAATGACAGTATGAGAAAATTTGGTGGTTTGGTTTATATTTCAAACACTACAATGATTTTTTTTCCCCCTATGACTCAGCGTAAGAGAGATTTAAGACTATTGGGTTTACTTTTGGTATGGGTTCTTAAGTTCTTCCACTTCTTCATTTCTTTGTTTTCCATTTTGGGGGCTGTTTTGTTAGCGTGTTCACATTATCTCGCATCAAATGGGTACTAACCAGGTTCACAAGGCAAAAATTCTTGTTCAACAGTCATGAAGTCAGGTTCTCATCTGGCTTGATTGTTAGCTTCTTGGAGTTGTAGAAAAAAGGAAAATATTAATTTAATATCAATCTAGATTGTAAAGACTATGTGTGAAATAAGACAAATATAATTTCTGCAACACTAGTACTGGTATATTTTTTCTTCAGTTGTAATTTTGTAATAAATTATTAGTATTTTGATTTGTTAACACTATTGTATGCAAAGGTTAGTGAATATTCACACTGGTGACATAATTTATCTAATGAGTGAACCTGAAATCAAATAGTTACTTTTTCCCTTTTAGGATAGATTCCTGAAGATTGGGGAATCACTAAATCCAGCCTGTTTTATGGAGTGTCCTAAAGTAAAATTGTAAAGAAATGCTGTATGACTTTTAGAGAAAATATATGTATGTTGTGGTTAAGGTTATTAAAATTTTGATTTGAATGCTTTCTTAAATCTATTTAACAAAAAACATTTTTTAAAGAGTTTTTTTTGTTAATGCTATATCTAACAAAATTATAATTACAATCATTTCTGTAACTTAATAAGTTACAAAATCTTTTCCCCTCAAATAATAGCCAACAAATTTTTATTAAACATTGCTGCTAAGTGCATAGTGGTGGTGCTAAGAAAACATTAAGCTTCTGCATTTAAGAAGATAATCTACTTAGGAAAACAAGACAGGCACAGGAATAGCTATTGAAACTTAGAAACTGGTAGTGCAAGATATCTCATAAGGGATGCTGTGATAGCTCAGCAGGTTGAGCGATTGCCCTACAACTGTGAGGTCTGGGGATCAAATCCCAGACCCAGCCGGTGCAACCATATGCTGAACTGCGGCACAACTGGTAATGGCCAGAATGGTGGTAAAGGTCCTTGCCTCCCGTGTAGAAGGCCCCCAGTTTGGTTCCTGCCCTGCGAGGCCCCACATCTCCCTGTGTGGAATGAAACAATGTCACAACTAATGATGTACAACTATGGAGACTGCTCTGGGCCCTCTCCCCTTTTCTCTTGTCTCTCACCTTCTCTCAAACAATAAAATAAGCCTAAACCAAGGGAAAAAAAAAAAAGACATAGTAAGAAAAAAATTACTAAGACTGAGTGTGAGTACAGATATTAAATGTTATTGATAACAAAGAAATAGAAATAAGGGATGAGTTAAGTTGGAAATTCAAGAAAAATTCACGTGCTGATGCTGTAAGATAGGAAAGATTTTTTTTTTTTTTTTAAGATTTATTTTACTGTTTTTGGCAGAGACAGAGAGAGACAGAGAAGGGGGAAGGGCCCAGAGCAGTCTCCATTGTTGCATGTCACCAGTTTTCAACATGGTTTTGTTCCACACTGGTAGGCGGGGGACACACAAGGTGGGAACTGTGCTGGGGGCCTCCCCCATGTGAGGCATGCCCCCTCAAGCCAGGGGCCGAGCCAAGGGGCAAGAGCTGAACTGGGGGCCTTCTGCATGGGAAGCACATCCCAATTCAGCATATGGACCCGCACTGGCCGGGGCTGGGATTTGATCCTCAGGCCCCAGGGGCTACAAAGCAAGTGCTTAATCCCATGAGCCATCCTGGCTTCCCCAAAAGATGTGTGTAAGTGTTACAGACAGAGAAAAAGCCCCTGGTAGGAAAAATGTCCTAAACAAAGCAGGAATACTCATGGCAATGGATAACCTACAGAACTAGAATGGGAGGTTATGACATTCAGATTACAGCAGTTAATCTTGATGTGTCTTTGAGGGAGACTGAGGATTTTAAAATAGCAATGATAATGTGTATTTGGTATTTAATAAAGGCAGGTGAAAGAGTTACCATCTTAAGAGATTTATCAAAAACACTTGAAAATTCCACTGTTACCTTTCTTCCCTAATTGCTGAATATTTAGGGATAGCAGACAGGTGAAGAATTTCAAGATGAGCTGTACAATTGGTGTGATGTAGGTGTCTATATGGTGCTTTCCCACTTTATTTCTTAGTGTGTCTCATAAGCAAAGGAACATATTATCACAAGAAAAAAAAATGACCCAGGGAATTTTAAAACACACCCCCATACAGAGAAAAAAAATCATTTTACAAAGGTCTCCTTGTAATTTCATCTCTGCATGAAGAAATTTCCAGGTGGCACTCAACTGGGCAGTAAATTTCAAATATAATCAAATTGAGTTTAGAAATACTAATGGTGATTTCATAGAAGAACACTTGCTTCAGCAACTTAGGAAATTACACTTGATTTTCTTTTGAGTGTTACTCAATTGTGCTTGAAATTGTTCATTTGAACTCTTCTAAACAAGAAGCAGGTGGTTAAATGGCGCTGTTTAACATTTACACAAAACATTCCAAACACAATATACTTTTGCCCTTTGAATGTCAACCAGCTTTTACCTCTCTCTCAGCCTGTCCCTTCCTTGGCTATTTGATTTGACCTCAATGCATCCCTGAAAGGAGAATTGGTTCAAAAGTAGTTATTTGCGAAGAAGCATTAGACTATTTTTATAATCTTCCAGCTAAAGCTTCTAATGTGGCAACTGCTGGTTACTGGAGCATTTTAAGAAAGGAACTGCTGAGTTTGCCTTTTATTTTTAAAAACAGAGAAACACAAGGTGACACAATCACATAAGATGTTAGTGAACCTGAACAGGGAAATACAGCTTAGTTTTCTGTACAGAGTAAAAACCAAGGCTTCACAAAATACATTTCAATTCTGTACCGCAATCTGGATCTTTGCTTTTGCATAATACATGAACTAGTTCATGAAATTCACTTTTCTCTAAGTCAGCTTTTCCTTTACCAGAAATACATAGGCTATATCATGAACCTTTTACTGAGAATCCATTTACTGTGAAGTACTTATTAAATACCTTAAATAGACAAGCAGGTAGGAAGATGAATTTCAGAAATACACAGAGTTGGCTCTTTATTTCTTCTTTCCTCTGAAACAAATTTTTGTAAAATTAGAGTGCATTTCTCTGTCCTCATCTACCTTATGCTCAATTCATTCCTCAACACAATAGACTTTTGCTTGTATGGCTCCTTTAAAGCTGCCTTCTCACAATATGGAGGTTCCTCAAAAAATTAAGAATAGAATTACTGTATGACCCAGCAATCTCTCTTATGAGCATCTACCTCTCAAATTGGAAAACCTTAGTTCCCAAAGATGTATGTACCCCAATGTTCATTATAGCATTACAGTGGCCAAGTCATGGAAACAACTATCATGCCCTTTGATAGATGATTGGATAAAGAAGTCGTGGTACATTTACACAATGGAATACTACTCAGCAATAAGAAAAGATGAAATACTGCCATTTGCAACAACATGGATGGATCTTGAGATCATCATGCTAAGCAAAATAAGTCAGAGAGAAAAAACCAAGAACCATATGACTTCACTTACATGTGGACTATAAAACTGAAAATAGCAAAGAAACAAAGGCTCGTGGACATAGTCAATAGTTTAATGGTTACCTGAGGATAAGGGGGGATGGGGTGGCTGAGGAGGGGGACATCGAATATATAGCGATTGAAATAAAACTGACTCTAGGTGGTGAGCATACAATACAACACATAGATGATGTATTGTAGTACAAAGAACATTTAAGCCTTTTCTTTCCTGGTCCCACTAGGGCCTTTGACACAGAATGTCCTCTCCCAGAATGAATTTTCTTATTTTCTAAACTATCACTTCCTTCTGGTGCCCCTGCTCTGTCTTCTTCCTCCCCTTTTGTGGTGTCCTTCACCTATTTTTCTTTCTTCATTTGTCCTTAAAATGCCGATATTTACCCAGCATTCTGGCTTTGGCTGTCTTCATCCATAACCTTCCTTTTTAGTAATATCATCTATACTTTTGTCTTTAACAAACCTGCATATTTATTTGAGACCTCTTTTCTAAGATTAACTCCTAAATTCCAGTTGCTTCATGATGCATCCACTTGGATATGTCTTAGTTACTTCAGACTCAAATGTTAAAATGCACTTCTTTGGTTCTGACTTTAGCTTAGCATAATGTTTTTGAGATTCATTTATGTTGTTACTGGTATATGTGTCTATAGCTTGTTCTTTTGTAGTGCTGTATACAATTCTACTGTATTAATATATCAGTATTTATTTTTCCACTCACTGTTGCACATTTGAATTTTTCCAGTTTGAAGTTATTATGACTAAATCTGCTATAAATATTCATGTATAAACCTTTCTCATACATGAATTTCTCTTGTGTAAATAACTTAGGAGTGTGATTTCTGGGTCATTTCTAATAATATGTGGGAGTAATAGTTACTTAAGATTTTTTCATTTTAGCCTTTCTAGTGGGAATATAGTAATATCTCATTGTTATTTTAAATTGCACTTTTGTGATGACTCATGATATTTAGCTTCTTTTCTTGTGAATATTGACTTATATACTGTGACATATGTTGAAATATTTTGCCTATTCTTTATTGGTTATTTCCTTATTTGGTTGTGAATGTTCTTTATATCCTAGATACAAAGATTTTGTCAAAATAAACTTATTTGCTTTATAATAAATCTGTACTCTTGGTCTACTCAACAATCAACCTGTGTTGTTTCTTCTGTTTCCTTAGTATGAGAGCTGTCCAGAAAGTATCCAGCCATATACCATTCTCATTATATTGACAATGGCTAAATATTTTTCTGGACACCCCTCATATGTTTATCTCTTCTCTCCATCTTTATGCCACTACTGCTTTAATTAATTTATGTTCTTTTTTTTTTTTTTTAAAGAGAGAGAGAGAGATAGATACAGAGACAGAGAGAGAACTGAACTGGGGGCACTCCCCAGTTCAGCATATGGGTCCGCACGGGCCAGGGCCGGGATTCGATCCTCAGTCCCCGGGGCCTCAAAGCGAGCGCTTAACCCACTGAGCCATCCCAGCTTCCCCTAATTTATGTTCTTATATGTTTTCTCCCTCTCAGAAAACACTAGCAATTGTTCTCAATAACAAATATGATGGCTCTATATCATAAAATATAGTGTGGGAGTGAGGGCAAATACCATCCTTCTTCTTTCTATTTATTAAATAGGCATAAGCAAATTCTATATACTCTGACCAATAGATTCCTAGAAAAAAATATATCTTCCTAGAAGTTGTCAGTATCTCCTCTTTGCAGATAACATGTAGTCCTAGCTACTGGAATTAGTCTTTTGAGCCCAAATTTAGTTTTACTTACAGTCAATTTCATCCTGAATTCTCCATACTTTACTCCCAATGGTTTATTTTATTTATTATTATTTTTTTATTTTTTTTTTTGACAGAGATGAGAGAGAGAGAGAGAGAGAGAGAGAGAGAGAGAGAGAGAGAGAGAGAGAGAGAGATACAGAGACAGAGAGAGAACTGAACTGGGGAAACTTCCCAGTTCAGCACATGGTTCCGCACGGGCCGGAGCCGGGATTCGATCCTCGGTCCCCAGAGCTGCAAAGTGAGCGCTTAACCCACTGAGACATCCCAGCTTCCCCAGCTCCCAATGGTTTTTATCTCCTATTTATGGAAATTTGATTTATGGCATAGAATATGATTTACTTTGGTGAGTGAATAATTTGCGTGCACTTAAAAAGAATGTGGTTTCTGTAGTTTTTATATATAGTGTTCTATCAATGGAAATAAAGTTAGGTAGTTCAATAGAATTTGAAGTCTTTTTATTCTATATGATTTCTCTGTCCTATATCACTGAAAGAAAGGTAATTATGGATTTGTTGATTTCTTCTTTAACACAGCCATTTTTGTTTATTTAAAAATTCTGCTTTTAGGTGCATGCACATTAATGTTTATATCTTCTTTATAATCGATCCCTTTATTATTATGAGATGTCTCTTTGTATGTCTGATAATATTCTTATTCTGAAGTCTATTTTGAATAATATAATATAGGCACTGCAACCTTCTTATGATTTGTATTTTCATGATGTATATTTGCATCCTTTTACTTGTACATATCTGTGTCTTTATATTTAAAGTAGGTCTCTTGTAGAATGCATGAGTTGGAGCTTATATTATTACGCAATCTGACTACCTCTGACTTTGGAAAATTGAAGTGTGTGGACCATTTATATTTAATAGAGTTATCAATATGTTTGATTATATTACCTTGATTTTTTTTCTATTTGTATCATCTGTTTTTCTCTTTTTACTTTTTTTCTTCTTATATTATGTGGATTGCTATAGTATTTTTAGTATTCTAATGTATTTTCTCTATTACATTTTAGTGAAATCATTTTTTTTAGGGATTGTTACAGAGTTTACAATATCTGTCTTCAATTTATCATAATCTACCTTCAAATACTGTCATATCTGTTTACATATTATGTAAGAATTTTACAAATTATATATTTATTATCTCCCTTCTGTTCTTTGTGCTTTGGTTATCATACAATTTACTTTTTTATATGTTACAATTTCACAACACATTGATTTAATTTTTTTGCCTTAAACTGTCAATGATATTTTAAATAATTAAACATTTTAAACGAGGATATTTTATCATTATATTTACTATATTTCATGTTCTTTGTATATCTTTGAGTTTTAATCTCATATTATTTTCTTTGTTCAGAAGATTTTTCTTTAATATTCCATATACTGAACAGAATTCTCTCAGCTTTTGTTAACTTGAAAATACCTTTTATTTTTGAAGAATATTTTCACTGGACATAGAACTCTAAATTAACAGGTTATTTTGTGTTTGTTTGTTTGCTTTTTGTTCTGTTTTGGTTTTGCTCAAAACTTTAAGTTTATTGTTTTTTGTTTTGTTTTGTTTTTTAATTTTCTAGCTTCAACTGTTTCTGATTTGGTCAATAGTAATTTTATCTTGCTTTGCTTGAATTATACTCTTTCTTTGCTGTCCTAAGATATTCTCTTTTCAAGAGGTTCAGCAATCTGATTACACAGATCTAAAGGTACTCTTTGTTTTTGTTTTCTTTTCTATTTTTATTTCATTGAACTTCTTAGATCTGCATGTATATAATTTTCATCGAATCTAGAAAGTTTCTGACCCCAACAATTTTTTCAGATTTTTTTCTTCCCCACAAACTATCTTCTCTTTTATAGGAAGCTTCAAATACATTGATATTAGACAACTTGATAGTGTTCCATTGGTAATTGGGATTGGTAAATTTTTTTTTGCTGTTTTTTTTTTGTCTTTGTGCTTAAATTTGATTCATTTTAATTATTTATGACTTCCAATCTCATGTTATACCCTTCTAGTGAGGTTTTCATTTCAGATACTGTATTTTTATTTCTAAAAGTATTATTTGGGGTTTTTATACCATTTCTTTTCTCATTATTTTCATGTGTACTTTTAGTCCTTAAGCATATTTATGATAGCTGTTTTAAAGTATTGTGTGTTTCTTTTAGTTTCTTCTAACTGTTTTTTCTCTTGTTTCATCCTAACTTGCATGTCTGTAAAATTTTTATTAGATAAAGAACATTGTAAAATTACCTTATTGGATACTGGGATTATATTACCATCCTTTCTGGAAAGATGAAGTTTGATTTAGAAGGTATTTAAGGGGCTTGAAGAATAGTTTTATCCTCTCATCTTGTTTTTTAACCTGTGTTAGGGTAAGTCCAGAGTAGCCTAAATTTAGGGCTAATTTAACCACATTACAAAGGTGTGACCTTCTGGGACTTCAACTGAATACCCCATATTTCAATAAGCTTTCTATACTCTGTTCAGTACTCAAATGTCCCCAGCCCATTGTGAGTTCTGAAAATTGTCCAGTCTTCAGCTTCTCAATAATTGTGTTTTGCCTTGTCTCGTGCCTTGTCTCACCTAAGTATTTAGCAAAATACTCAAGGGTACCTCAATGTAAAATTTTGAAGCTACATCTCTGCCAAACTCCCTCATACTCTTAACCTTCCTAAACTCTAGTGTCTGACTCCTCAACTCAGCAAGACTTGCTTAGCTTTTTCTCTCTTTTTTCCTTGCAATCCTCTAGGTAGTGCCTCCAGGATAAGATTCTGGGAAATGGTGAGGATGCCTGATTCATATATTTTCCTTGTTTTAGCTTATAATCCTGTGCTTCCTACAGTTATATGTCTGGAAAAAAAAAACAACGTACACATACACACACACACATACACACACACACACACACACATATATATGTCATATTTTATGTATATGTTATATATTTATTTCACACTTCTATTGCACATATATGTCACTTATTTTAGAATTTCAGCTATTTATGACAGGAGAGCAATAGGTAGTATGTCAAGGTTGGAAGAAAAAGTTTCTATTTTTATTTTTTAACATATTTGATTTTCCAATTATTGACTATAAAGCTGGTGTGTGTTCTATGGACTAAGGTTTTTGAGAATAAAATTAGTCAAGTATAACAGATTAACTACCTAAAATAAAATTTTGGACATGTTCAATACATTAAAATGTGTTAATAACAAAGAATAACTTGTGAATGGAGAATTATAAAAAGATCAGAAGAATTGCACAATCATTTGTTCGTATTGAGGGGTTGGTATAGATAGATGGTGGCAGATGGTGAATGATAATAACTTTTGAGGGATGGAATATTTGAAAGCAGTGCAAACATCTTCAGAATTGTTCCTACAATGTTCAGTTTCATTGTCGGCATAGCTTGAACATTAAATTTTGTATGGCACTTAAATTATTTGAATCTTTAGTGTTCGCTATGAAATTTGCAATTTTTACAGAACCCTAGAACAAAATCGTTGATTTTTATTCTAATGAATGCAGGTAATTACATATACGGTACTTATTTTTTTTAGATGTGTAAAGATTTTTTTCTTTTGTTTTTCTTTTTAATTATTATTGTTAAATTTATTGGGGGTGGCATTGGTTGGTAACAATTACATAGTTTCCAGGTGTACAACTCTACATTACATCATCTATGTATTGCATTATATATACTTTTAAGACTTTTATCTTATTTCTGACAGTACAGTTTTTTTCCTCCTCTGGAATGGTGGAGATTGGAGTGGCAGGTGACTGATGTGCATTCTAATGTGGTACTTATGTTCTACATTTTTACTATCACTTTTTCTTTTTTGAATTTCTGGCTTCATGTATTCTATCATTTCCCACTCTTTGTTACTGAAGGAACAGTAGGTAATGGGTGTTACATTGGTTAAAATTAATTTAGTAGGAGAAAAGAGTTTTGAAGCATTGCATGGTCACCTCTGAATCATGACCCACAAAATTCTAGCTTAGTCTTTTGAAGCTAAACTCATAAAACTAGAGCTTTTTTTACTGAAATTTGAGAAAGAACAACTTGAAGGGCAGGTTGACACAGTCCCCACTGGCTTGCAGACCTAACATAATATACCTTCTTTGATGTCCACTCTAGTAAATTAAGAATGCCAAATTATTGCAAGTTGATTTTGGTTTCAGTTGAGAGAGATTACTTAATGGCAGCATGGATCAAAGAGATAATATGTGTTTGCTTAAGAATGTACAATACATATCAATTGGATTATAAAAAAGATATAAATTTTAACTTTTTATAGTGATTCTCCTTTTTTCTTCAAGTTCTCTGAAGGAAAAGCTATAAAATTACATCATTACAGTAAATAGGTCCATTTTCTAAAAATATATATTTCTAAATATAGTGTACTCTGATACAGAACATAGCAATAAATAGTTCTTAATCACATTTTTCGTGGTCACTGATATTTTAAGTATCTGATGGATTCTCTTCACATTAAAAGAGAAAATAAACACATATACACACATTCAAGAGATTTTATATTCAATGCAAGGTATCTTTAAAGATCATGAATATACACAATTTTAAGGCAGTATTTTAAATGAGGATAGAGAGAAATGTGTGTTTTGTTTGAGACAGGAAACAGACATGTGTTGACCATTTATTTTTTTAAGGTAAATTATTTTATTTAATTTTATTGAGGTAGATCGTATTTTCAAAAAATGGTGGCAATAATATTTTTTGGTCTCATGTGCTTTGTCAGAAAATTGACTTTCTCTTATCTGTGGAACCTATTTCTCCTCCACTTGAGTTTATGGGTCCTGTATGACTGTCTCAATGAAAAGAATGTAGCAAAAGTGATATATGTGACTTTTGAGGCTAAGTGATGAAAGGCAATACATCTCCCTGGCTCACAATTTTTCTCGAAATATTCACTTTTGGAATTCAGCACATGGTGGAAACTCACAACACATGGAAAGATCACGTGTAGGTGTATTAGCCAACAATCCCAATAGAGATCTCAGCCAATAGCTGGTGGCAACCATATGAGTTAATAAGCCCTCCGATGACTCCCTGGAGCCCAAGACTCATCTGTAGGCTTTAAGTCTACCAGTTAAGGTTTAATATACCTCATAGAGCAGTGAGAATTCAGCCCTCAGACATTGAACTGCCCCTGATAAGACTGAGTTGAGCAGAGATGATCAACCCCACAGAGTCTTCCTCAAATTACAGATTTCTGAGCAAAATAAATGTTATCCTTTGAGGCAATTAAATTTTGGGGTGGTTCTATGGACACCCATAGATACCTGGAACATATTTTGATTTCAGACAGTAAAGTGCGGCCAAGACTTGACTAAAAATATGTAATGGTATCTCTAGGAGCAGAAGACAGGTGGAGGAGAAGCTGGGATGGCTCAGTGGGTTAGGCGCTCACTTTGCAGCGCCGGGGACCGAGGATCGAATCCCGGCCCCGGTCCGTGCGGAACCATATGCTGAACTGGGAGCTCCCCTAGTTCGGTTCTCTCTCTGTCTCTGTATCTGTCTCTCTTTCTCCCTCTCTGTCAAAAATAAATAAATAAATAAAAATATATATTTAAAAAAGAAAAAGAAGACAGGTGGAAATGCAAAGCATCTTTACAAGAGTATTAGTGAAATCTTAAAGGGGTCAAGGAGACTATCAGAGTAAACCTCATGGACTTTGAAAAGACTGTGAGGACTTAAAGGAAAAAGGGGGAAATGCTATTGGAAGCTGGAGGGAAGGTATTCTTGTTATATAGTGATGGAAAGTTTAGCAACAATGTTTCCTGCAGTAAGGTGGAAAACAAGAAATACACCTATTTCTGAGCTAAGAAGATTTTCTGAAAAAAGCTTGAAACTGCTTTGCCTCATGTCTGTTTCTAACTGCCTGTAGTAAAATGTAAAGAAGGGATATGAGCTAAAGAAAGAACTGTTATATATAAAGTCTCCAGGACTTGCTGGGTTGGAAAAGAAAACTGTTTCTCATTCCCAGCCTCTCCAGATGGCAAATGATGCTAAAATTAAGACGTGGCTTCTTAGCAGAGATCAAATCCAGGGTGCTGTCAAGAAAACATAGACTAAATATAAAACCTTTTGTTAAGGCCTCATAAAGTCTTAAGATAGTGCCTTATTGGCCATTTCAAACAGACAAAAGGCCCTCCAAGCATCTTAAAGGGTGCTTTACAGCTTCCATCCCCAAAACAATAAGGCTTCTAGGAATCTTGAGGTAAGTATCCTTAAAGGGGGCTCAAGTTAGAAAGAGGCTTAACTCAATGAGATTAAGACATACTGCATTTGTCTAGTGAGGTGGTTATAAATTGATTCATAAGAAACCCACAAAGTGGTTAAAGGAATTTTATCACCTTGTACTAAAAACGACAGAGAAGTATAAAATTTAAAGAAGCCTTTGTCCTCCCAAAAGTCTATGGACAGGAAGCTGACTAAGAAAGCCACTCCACTGTAAAGATGACTTTAATTACATGGAATAGCAAAGATAAGTTAATGGGTTGAAAGAGGCCAAAAGCAGACCAAAGAGCTGTAGAGACTCTGGGTAGCGGGACTGAGCTAATCAAGGAATTGGTAATGTGTTCCTGGCTGTGTTTTGGAATTGTTATGAACCATTGACTGCTAAGTTTCATCTGGTTTCCCCTTTTTGAATATGAATACATCTATGGTTTTTCTACAATTGTCGCATCTTTTTATGTCAGGTGTGTGTAGAGTTTTTGAAAAATCACTATAGTTCAGAGATCTGCAGAGGAATGGTACTAAAAGTGCTAAACCCAAGAAACCGCACACAAAGAACTTCAGCTGATTTAAATGGCAATTTCCTGGACCTCATGTCTAAGCTGGTGAGCTTGGGAGAGGGATGATGGGAAAGAAATTAGTGTATTATGCATGTGGAAGAGGTGTGAATTAGTGTGGCCTGAAAGTGGATCATGGCAGATTCTAGTTTCAAGAATAGCCTCCACAACTGGTCCAAATGCTTTTATGATGCCACTCCCACAAACCTGGATGGATCATAGTAACTACCTGAAGGAAAAGAATGCTGCAGAATTGATGCTGTGTGGCTTCTGAGGCTAATGCATAAAAAGAAATAGAGCTTCCACCTAACAGATTTTCCTTTTGGAATGTTTACCGTTGGAACCACATGTTAGGAAGCCCAAGTTATAGGAAGAGGCTATGTGTAGATCCTGGCTAATAGCACCAGTGAAGGTGTCAGACAAAACCCAGAATAACTATCAGACTTGTGGGTAAGTAAGTCTTTACATCAGGGGTCCCTAAACCCTGGGCCACAGACCGGTACTGGTCTGTGCCCTGTTAGAAACTGGGCTTCACAGGAAGTGAGCGGCCAGCAAGTGAGCGAAGCTTCACCTGTATTTACACCTGCTCCCCATCGCTTGCATTACTGCCTGAGCTCTTCCTCCTGTCTGATCAGCAGAACCCTATTGTGAACTGCTCATGCAAGGCATCTAGGTTGCATGCTCCTTATGAGAATCTAATGCCTGATGATCAGAGGTGGAGCTGAGGCGGTGATGCTAGCACTGGGGAGTGGCTGCAAATACAGATTAACATGAGCAGAGGGGTTTGATGGCACAGAGACCATAATAAATCAATTGCTTGCAGACTCATATCAAAGCCCTATAAATGAGTAATAAGTGACAATTAAACTGCATTTGGTGCTTGAATGACCCCAAAACCACCACCACCCCATCTGTGGAAAAATGGTACCTCGTGCCAAAAAGCGTGGGAGACCATTGCTTTACATATTCTGCCCCCAGCCTTCAAGCTGCCCCAGCTGATACTGAGTGGAACAAAGATGAGCTCTCCTGACCTGACTTTGATCAGATTACAGAATTAAAAAAAAAACCCAAAACCATCAAATTTTGAATCTGCTAAAGTATGAGGTGATTTGTTATGAATCAATAGGTAACTCCCAAACCATCAATAATTCTGTAAGCTAGGTATGCTCATCTATTACACAAACAAGGAATACGTTGACAGCCACATAGCATGTAAGTGGCAGAGCTGAGCTGTGGATCTCAGTGTGTCTGAATCCACAGTTTGAGTTCTTTTCATTTCTTGACTCACTCCAATAAGTGGGCATAAATTGGCCAAAAGACACTGAGTTGAACTAGAAAGGCCATTAACCTCTAGTCTGAGGAGACAGCCCAGAAGAATGATGAGGTTTATAGCCTGTCAAATGTAGAGGCCTTTCTTAAAAACAAGGCACACTTGCAGTAAAAAAAAAAAAAAAAAAAAAAAATTATGGTTAAATTCTGTCTTTATATTTATGAGCTCTGGTGTGACCTTGAACAAGCTATATAATTCATCTGTGTGCAAGTTTCCTCAATTGGGAAATGGTGAAATAAGATCTGTCTTGCAAAATTGTTCTAAGGAATGTAATTTTTATATGGAAATAAGAGAAACTATTTCTAGTCTGAATTTCTTAATATAGGCATCTGAGAGTCCTGCTAGAATATGGGTGGCACATATTCATTGCTCTCTGACCTATGATCAAAATATCAACACTGAATTTGAACTTTGTCCCTTTCTCTTGAAATCCTGCTGTTACCTGTCACCTCTTTTCCTAGTTTCAGATACTTCCTACCCTCAGGGCCTCTAGCTATCAGAAGTCTTGTCAGTTCTCCTACTCCTCAAAAAGGTTCTAAACATCCCCTACCACAAATTTTTCTGCCATGATTTTTAGTTAAAATTGATTATTTGTTTAATGATGTTCAGATACAAATAAACTCTATCTTATGAGACCTTTGATTTTAAAATAACAGCTTATTAACTACTATAAAATCTCTAATTGATAGGGTTAGCAGGAGAGAAAATTTTGCTCACAGAGTGCTTTGCCTACTCGTTCTTTCCTCCCACAATAAGCAAAAATACTCCTGAAAGACTTTGTAACCTCTCTGCACCCCTTTTGGAAAACCACATATTTTCCAACAGGGACTAGTAGAAATGGATTTCTTGCCTAGGGAGTGAAATAAGGTGGGCATCAAAATGCAGACGAAGTTTATCTTAAATTTGTGACAATTGAGGAGGATGGGATGGCCCAGTGACTTGAGCGCTTGCCTTGCAGCTGCGGGGTCTGAGGATCAAGTCGCAGCCCTGGCCTCAGTGGTCCCATATGCTGAACTGGGCCTATTCAGGCTCATATGCTGAACTGGGGACTGCTTCCCATATGGGAGGCCCCCAGTTTGGTTCCTGCCCTGTGTGGCCCCACATCCACCTGTGGAATGAAACTATGTTGAAACTAATGATATACAGCTGTGGAGACTGCTCGCCCCCCCCCCTTTATCTCTATTTATCTCTCTCTCTCTGTAAAAAATAAAATAAAAATTGTAAGAAATATTGTGACAATTTTTTTCTCTCTCTTACCCTCCTCAAATAATGGATAGAATTGAATGGAGGAGGATACTACCATTTTTTACCACCTTGACATAGCAAGTACTTAATGTAGCTCTCACTTAATGCCAGTACCTTCTTGTTTATTACTTTCTGGATTAGCCAAACTTTATATTCTTAAAAATTTTATTCTTTATTAGTGATTATTTGAATCTTATCAGAGAGAGAGGGAAAATGGGGTAATTATTTGACTATGGCAATGTGACTTCATTTCATTTTGCTTGACACTGAAACATTTCTCTGTGCTATGGTGTGGAGGCTCAAGAGATAGAATTTAAGGAGAATAAAGTGTATAACTGAATGGTATTTTGAACAGGCATTTGATTTACTCTTTAGGAAATATGCAAGGGAGATTTTAACAGCTCAGGGTAATAAGGAAGATGAAGAAAGAGACTGGAAGTAGATAGAGCTTGTATTGTTTCACATATATTTTTATCCACTCACGCTGTCCCCAAAATACATAAAAGAAAACTCAAATGCATTACAATTTAATAAAAATATAAAATATTTTGTAATGAACAATATTGAAAAGCCTCCATTCAAATCGCTGGCTCCATATCTAGTCAATATAGAGTTGTCCATTTCATTACACTTCTTTTGAATTTATTAATTTAAATTTTCATTTTGCTCAAGTGCTGTGCCTTTTAATAATTAAACCTACAATTTTATCATGGTAGCTTTCCACTTTCTTTAGCTTCAATTTGGTTACCTTTGACCAATAATTCTTATGTCCAGAACGCATGTCTCTTTTAATGTCACTATATGGTGCCAAAGTTTCCATGTCTGGCTGTGTATCAGAATTTCCTGGGGAGCTTTCAAAAAATTATAGATTTTTAAGCCCTTCCAGAGCAACTGCATGATAGTGCTTTTTGTATCTGTATCTTTCTTTCCATTCTCATTACCACCACTGAAGTCCAAATCTTTATGTGCTGGATTGCTGTAATGATCTATTAATTGGTGTCTCTAGTCTCTTGCCTCCTCCAAAATGCCTTTGCCATTTTAAGCTTCCTAAAATAGTACCTCACACAAGTTGTTTCAATGTTCAATAACTATTAATGGATCCTTATTGTTCTCAGGAAAACTATCAATTGTTTTTAGTCTGACATTAAGGCTTCTACAATTTATTCTCTATAGACCTGTTCAACATACTTCAGTCCTCTGACTTGACTTCTTGCAAATAAGTTTAATGAATCTTTCAGTTTTAGTTTGAGCCTCTATAACAAAATGTCATAGGCTGAGTGGCTTAAAAAACAAACATATTATCATAGTTCTGGGTGTTGGGAAGTCCAAATTTAAAGTGCTGGCAGATTCAGAGTCTGGGGAGGGTTGTCTTTCTGCTTTGTAGATATCGCCTTCTTGCTGTGTCTTTACATGGCAGAGTGAGGAAGCTCTGGTTTCCCTTCCTCTTCTTATAAAGGCACCAATCCCATCATGGGGGCTCTACTCTCATAACCTCATCTAGTCCCAGTTATCTCCCAAAGATCCTATGTCCTAACACCATCACATCAGGGCTTCAACATATGACTTTTCGGGAGACTCAAACATTTGGTCCATAACACCTTTTTCCTTATTAAAAGACATTCTTCCCATGATTTCTTTGAGATTATAAATTCTTTTTAGAAAACATTCTATTGAAATAATTTTAGACTAAAGGAAACATCACTAGTATAAAGAATTCCTGATTAGCTTTCACTCAGATTTCCCATGTTAACATTTTAACACATTTGTTATACCATTTTCTCTGTTTTGCGTGTCTGTCAGACATGATGCTTTTTAATCTCTGCATACTTCAGTATGTACCTCCAAACACAAGGATATTCTCTTAGATAAAGTATAGCGTTCAAAATAAAAAATTAACATATAATACCATAATCCACAGGAAATGAAAAGGCAAGGCACTAAATGGAAGAAAAAAAAATATCTGCAAAGGCTTTGCATTTAGAATATAAATGTAACTTTTATAATTCAAATATATAAAAATAAATACTTCTATTTCACTAGGTCAAAGGCTGAAACACCTCACATAAAAAGACTGACAAATGGTCAATAAGTACATGAGAAGGTGCTCAATATTAAAAATGCAAGTTAGAACCACCATGTGTAAGTACTGCACACTCAGTAAAATGCTAAAAATACAAAGACAATATAACAATCTTAAATATTGCAAAAATATGGAGCAGTTGGAGTTATCTTGCTTATGAACTATAAAATCATACAATCAATTTGAAGAATTGGAAATTTCTCACAAAGATAAACAAGATTCACCAATTCCATGCTACTTTAATTACATAAGAAAGATGAAAATATATGCCCCTCCAAACTGTACAAGAATGCTCATAATATCTTTATGCATAAAAGCCAATAATTAGAAACCACCCAAATGACCATGAATAGAAGAAGAAATCAGATGCCGTATATTCGTGCAATGGAATAACAGCCGTAATAAAAGGAGACATACAACAAATACAATTACATGATGCATGTCGTGGACATGATGTTGAGAGCAAAAAGCTGACACAAAAGAATAAGACCTGTATGATTTCATTTATAGACATTCAAAAAATGGAAATAATCTAAGGTGATAGATATCTGCACAGTGCTTGCCTTGGCAGAAACTATACTGATTGGAAGGGGTCATGAGTAGATCTTCTGATGTGATAGAAATGTCTTATAACTCAATTAGAATGAGAGATTTCCAAAGTATTGGCTTATGTGCATTTCACTGAATTGGTTATACCTTAATAAATGAAAAACAAAAGCTGTGGATGGGTGCTATCACAATACAGGGATATGCAGAATCCCAGATCTACTACAAGTGGGGCTACTAACATCTCTAGATGGGAAGGCTTGAGTGTGAACACAGATTTTGAAAATTTAAGAGAGTGATTCCTAAAGGGTGTCCCAAAATTCATGCAAGATTTGAATTTTGCGTCATTTGTGCAGGAAAGTTTCCAGTGAAAAAAAAAGACAACGTGACAGATGACAGTTCAGTGTTATTAAAAATGGAGCACTACATGAAAGAACAACGTGTTTTCATTGTTGAGAAGTATTTTAAAAATAACGAAGGTTTGGCAGCTACAGTTCGCAATTTTCATACAAAATATGGACGGAATAGTGATTTCACTTCATCAACTGTAAAGAGATTAATTAAAAAATTTAGGGAGACTGGATCAATTAGTGATCTTAAACACTCTGTCTGTCCTTCAACAAGTCGTTCAACACAAAACATCAAAGCAGTTCGTGAGCGTGTTGCTGAGAGTCCAGGGACATCCATTCAGCACCGTGGTCAAGAATTGGACATTTTGAGAAGCTCTCTACAGCGTATTCTCACGAAAGATTTGCATCTTCATGCTCACAAAGTTCAATTGACTCAAGAACTGAAGCTCACTGACCACGCACAGCGAATATAGTTTGTTGAATGGATTATGGAACAAGAAGTGGATGCTGATTTTTCAAACAAAATCATCTTCAGCGATGAGGCTCATTTTCATCTTGATGGCTTGGTTAATAGACAAACTTGTCACATTTGGGGTTCAGAAAATCCACGGGTGATTGTTGAGAAACAAATGCATCCACAACGTGTCACTGTTTGGTGCGGTTTGGGGCTGGAGGCATCATCGGACCATTCTTCGAAAATGCGGCTGGTCAGGCAATAACAGTTGGTGCTTGCTATCGGGACGTGATAATCCAGTTTTTTGTGCCTAAATTGCAAGATAGCCGTGGAGGCCATTTACCCAATATGCTGTTCCATACATAACCCTATACTGTATACTTTATGAATCAATAAAAAATTTACAATTTTTATTATAAACCTGTGTTTTCTATCAAAATTACTTCTTGCATGAATTTTGGGACACTCATGCAGGCCAGTGAGGTGACTTCAGTAAGGGACATAGACAATTTGTGGTAAATTTGCAGAAATAGAACCAATGAAGTAAGCAATCAGAATTCAACTATCCTTTATTTCTTCTACATCATGCCAGGGCTCTCCATTGGTTGAAACACTGAAAAACCAGAGGGCATGCGAGCTCTGTTGTAGTTATTATAGGTCAGCTTCCCAATGCATAAAATGGTGAAACGTAGGAAGAAGATAGGATCTTTACGTGAAAAGAGAAGATATTTGGCATGCACCTTATTTTTATACAACTTCAAAGGACATCAGTTAATAGTATAATGGTGACTTGGTCAAGAGATTCTACAGATTGAGGGGGGCCTAGTGAGTTGAGAGTATATCGAAGAGAACAGAAGTTGTTTAGTAATGAAGGGGAGCACATGCTGGGAGGAGGGACAGTGCCATCATGGAAGAATCAGTGGAATATAGGGCCTAATGGAGTCATAGGATTATTGGTGCTGGAGTACTAGAAGGGGATTTTGCAAATGAGACTATGGATGACTCAGTTAATAGTAATGGAAAATCAAGTATGTGTTCATGCAAATCAGTAGCCAAGGTAGCATAAAATACAAAATGATTGAAGGAGAGGAAATCAAGGAATCAAGCAACTAAGATAATGGAAGAATTACCTGCATATATATCGAGATCATCAAGATTTATCACAGGATACAGAGAATGACAGAGAGTTAGGAGTTAAACGTGCCAAAACAATGATGAGAAATAATGAAGAGAGGGCTATACATGACTGCAAGAAGGAAGGGAAGTAGGTGGTACAGGCTGTTAACTTGAGTCATCCTTGATACCTTTCTCTCTCTCAGCCCCCGGAGTCAACCAATCATTAAGGCCTGTCAATTTATTGCTTTTTTCAATATTAGCACCACTCCAGTCACCAGCCAGATATTTTAAAAATCAGTGTTCTTTTTTTTCAAAGCATTAGCTTTCTAATTGATCTTCTAGTAGCTACTCTTGCCAGTTTGTTTCTTTGCTGAAGTCACAGTGAACTTTTCTTGGTAAATATGATTAGTCATACAATCTCCCTTATCTTCCTCTAATGCAGCACTTAAATTTTTTTCAGAATGTCTCCACTGCTTTTAAGATTAGGAGCAAAAACTTTCAGGCCTAAAAGGACTCTCATGATCTGGCCGCAGGTCTGCTTACTTAGTCTTATCTAGCGATATATTCCCCCAATCACGTCTCTGTACATCAATTACACACACCTTCCTGTCTTATCCTCCTTCAGGGTCTTCGCATAGGCTGCTTGCTTTGCCTGGGGTGTACGCTGCTTTACCTCCCTGTGTTTCACCAGGTAAATATGTAGTCATCAGTTAAAGCTCAGTTTAAATATCATCTGCCTAAGGAAACTATTCACAACTTTTCCCCGACTGAGTCTATGCTAGTTAGACCCTTCATACTCATATATGGAACAGTATGAGTGCTTCTTAAAGGAAACATTCAAAGGTCTATCATATTTAAAGTTTATGTTGGCCTCTCCTTTGTCTAGGGTTATGTTAAGATGGTTGCTAAAATAGAAGGGATTAATTCAGTTCATTTAAATAAGATAATATCCTTAAAAAAGGAAGAAATTGTCTGCTTAAATGATGTGGTTTCAGCACAAGGTTCTAATGGAAAAGAATGGGTTTAGACAAGTGTGTAGCTTT
Source organism: Craseonycteris thonglongyai (assembly GCA_004027555.1). Classification (NCBI taxonomy): domain Eukaryota; kingdom Metazoa; phylum Chordata; class Mammalia; order Chiroptera; family Craseonycteridae; genus Craseonycteris; species Craseonycteris thonglongyai. The sequence goes on from PVKE010017641.1 coordinate 20,445, forward strand.
TCCTGGAATTCTCTCAGATGCAAACTTTATTGCCCAGTAATTCTAAGTACATTTTGAAAATGAGGACTGGAGTTTTGAGAGGCATGCTTTTTTAGTTCAACATGAAATGGGTTTCACTGGATCTGAACCAGCAGGGGTGCTTCAATGTAGGAAAAGCCCAGTGCTTTTAGTAGTAGATGAGCGTTTAAAAAGCAGCACCACGTGACAGCAAAAAGGACCAACAATAGTGGACCAATCTTGTGGTCTTAAATTCTTTGATTGTTACTAGAATCACTTAGGGAGCTTTGAAAAAATACCAATTCTTCTGACATTTGCATATCTCTATAAATTTACTTTAAAAAATTATTGAATTTAGAGTATGTGAATTAATAGATCAGTAGAGGAATGCAAAGTATAAAAAAATAATGCCAATGATTGCCCTCAGTCTTCAGCCAATTATTTCAGAACCTCTGGGGGTAGAACTTAGACACTGATAGGTATTAAAAGCTCACCAGAAAAATGTAGCAATTTCTAACAAAGGTATACATGCATTTACTTTCCGATCGAGAAATCCTATTTCTAGGAAGTTATTCTGAAGACACACATCCAGCAATACAAATAGCATATACACAATGTTTTCCATTGGAGCATTGTTTATAAATGCAAAATATGAGAAACCATCTAAATGCCCACATACAAGATAGTGGTCAGATAAATTATTGTACATCTGCACAATAAATAGTATTATGCAGCTGTAAAAAAGAATGAGAAAGACCATTTCAAACCAACATATGGGGTTATCCAGGACATACTTTGATGTGATAAAAAGCAAAGTGTCAAAATACAGCTAGAGTATGATGTCCTTCAAGTAAAAATGAAGGAGATATAAGAAAATATACTTATATCAGCTCATTTGTTAAAAAAGGAGTATTGCAAGGATAAATTAAAAACTAATGTGATTGGTTATCCACATAGGTTGGTGGGAATTGAGTGGAAAGAATGAGGGGTTAGAATGATTAGAATGGATGAACAGGAACACGTCTCCAAGCACACCCTCTTCTATAGTCCTGACTTTTAGAACCGTATTGGTTTAGATATTAAAAAATAATAATATTAACAAGGGTGTGGTGGAATCCAAACAGACTAAAACTGGTAACTAATGAATCTAAGTGACTAGAAATGAATACCAAACCCACAACAAATGAGATAAAAAGGGAAATAAAAAATCTAAGTGAAATTGGAAAATAGTATTTTGAGTATATTCTATAAGGCCAGAAACAAAAGAACTGCACACAAATATTGCACTCTTTTGAGTAAATTTGTTTTTCATAGAGATATATAGTAATTTGAAACTTCTTTATATCTTAAAGTTGAGTAAGTAATAAATTATGGATAATGAGAGCTCATCTATACTGTTAGGGAAAGGCTACAACTGAGTAGAGGGAAGGCTAGAATGAATCCTATGAAATATATGTATATATTTCTCAGAAACTAGCTCAGAAATAGTTATATTTCTTATTTGCCACTTTATTGCAGGAGACATTGTTGCTAAACTTTCCATCACTATATGATAAGAATATACATACATATATATATATATATATAGAGAGAGAGAGAGAGAGAGAGAGAGAGGAGAGTATTTGTGTATGTATACATGAATATATTTTCTTGCTCTCTTCACTTAGAAGGCCTAGAAGCAATAACACCCCAGTAGCAATGAGTGTTCTTAATAACCAGAACCATTTCTAAGTAGCATTTTTTCTAAGTAGCATTTTTTAATAAAATGGCTGAATCCAGAGCTGGGTGCAAAAAGCACAAGATGAGCCTGGATCATCCTATGGTGCCATAAAGCAATTAAAAGATTAAATATCAATCTAAAGTGGCTCCCAATTGCCAAAGCTGGGACAATTTTGTGGAGAAAATAAATAATAATATTGGATAATAACCCATAGACTAAAATAAACATCTGAAAATCTTTACTGATAAAAATAAATAATTGAATAAATACATAAATACAGAAAGAAGGACTGTTCTTCCTTACAATAGAATTCCAATGAATAAATGCAGAAAGAATGGTGGAAATATAAAATTGCTGTTTCACAAATGTGACCACAGTATTGTTTTAGAGAAGACTCAAAGTATGCTAAAATTAATGGACAAAAACATAATTATAAACAAGATATTTTCATAATGTCAGGATATTTCACCACAAGACACTAATTACAAAGAAAAGGTAGTGACTTTACAGTGGAGAAACTTGGCAGACACTAACTTAAGTGATCAAGTTAACATCACCAAAAATGTGACACAGTGACATCGTGGACTTCCTGATACGATGCACTGAGAAGGGCTTCATATTATTCTTGTGATATTCTTGCCAAAAGTACATAACTTGAATTTAATCATGAAGAAGCATCAGGCAAATGCAAATTGTAAAACATTCTACAAAATGACTGGCCAGTAAGTACTCTTCAAAAGTGTCATGGTCATGAAAGACAAAGTAAGATTGAGAAATAGACCCAGATTGGAGGAGACATGAGAACTAAACGTCATGTAGGATCCTGGATTATGTCCTCTTTGGGTGTTGGGGGAAACACCCTAGAGAGCAGGCACGATTTTATGCTATTAGAATAAGTGATAGCTTGAGTAATTAAAGAATGGAGGCCAAATGAATACTCCAGGAAGTGGTGAGTCATCGAGTTTAAGAACATTCTTGTACCATCATATACTTCTCCAGTATAGATTTATTAAATTATAATCATATGTCTATCTTCCCACTAGAAATTAAGCTCCATGAACATATAGGTGTCACATTTATCTTATGTACCACTCTTTTCCAATGCTCAACACATTGCCTTATACATAGTTCATGCTCAATAAATGTGTTAAAAAACATGATCTTAACCTTGTGCTGGTCAAGCCCATACAAGCACATTGTTTTTCACCTTTGCTCCAAGTAGCTCCACTGGTGGGCCTGCTCTGTCCACAGGTGACAGAGTGCTCCTTTCCTTTATTTCATGCCTCCTCCTCCTCCGGGCTCCCTGAAAGCCCCACCATTTAGTAGAAAGCACCTTGGGCTTTAGAAATTAGATGTAAAGATTCAGGTGCACGCCTTCTAATCTGCAACCCATCTCACATTTTTCCTCCTTTCCAGGTTTGATGACTTCAACAGTAAAGAAAGGCCTTTGGATTTTTGTGGTAATGATTTTCTAATTTTTTTAAATATGTTTTGTTTTTGTGATTATGGATGAGTAGGGTTTTGTCTGTGGGGTTTTGTTGTTGTTGTTTGCTTAATTTTGGAAGCCCCTTTTCTTTAGCTGGATACAGTACCCAGATGTCTTCATAAAGAATATAGGTAACTCTCACCTGGTTATAGAAAACTGAGAGGAGGCGAGAGAATTTGGAAGTGACGCAGAGCCTGATCAACCAGCCATTGATCTCCTAGACACCACCCAGCTCTTGACTAAGAGATTGCTACAATTTTTCTACCATCTTCAGATGCACTGGTCAGTCTCTTGTGAACTGTGGCATTTATCCTTTGTCCCTTCCATTTTCCATTTACCAAGCTGCAACCTGGAATAGAAGGAACGGGTCATAACTTTTGAGATATAAGACCTGATACAAAACCCTCACCTAGTAGTTTACTTGGTGAAAGTTTCTTAATGATGATCACCAATTCCAGGATCTCCAGAAACTTGCTGGATGATATGGGCCCTGAATGGGGCTTGGGGAAGAGGGGAGGATTTGCATTAGCGAGCAGGTTGGTTGTCATTAGCCTTCATCAGTGAGGGCTGGGCACTGATGGCAGACCAAAGAGAACATTAATGGGGAGTTAAGAGTTTTAAAGGACAGAGGTAGTAGGCATAGGATCAGTTGAGGTAGGGACCCTGGACGGCATGTGCCTGTCATAGCCTAAATGTGACCTGAGACAGCCTAAAACCAGAAACAGAAATTATCATGCTATATTTAAATTCATGCCCCAGTGTAGATCCCTCAGCAAAATATTCCAGAAAGATAATTGGAATTGGTTTGTTTCCAGATATCTTCAAGATCAATTCCAAACAAAATATAGGCTGCCTCAAAAGCAAACGTTTCTGCATAATTCCCAGAACACATCACGCAGCCCTCACCCTCGCTGAAGCCCACACCACTTTTCAGATCCAGGTGAGAAAATGATGACTGCTTTTCTGTCAGAACATTCTCTACCAGAGAGCTGCACTGGTCCGGAGGCTCCAGCCAGCGGGCCGTTGGTGGGAACATCCTGCCCTCTGCTGGATTTGGCAGAAAAAATGAATTTGTATTGCCTGCTAAGAATTAATTAATTGAAAGGTTGAAAGTTTGGGGGTTTATCTGAAAGTAAATACTTGCTTTCATGTTGATCAGGTCTAATTCATTAGGGAATGCATTCCTTAAATGGCATGTGGTTTCCTAGGGAATTTTCAGTAGCCAGGAAAAAATATTGTGTATCATATGCATACTTCTTGCTCAGTAAATAAGTGTGCAAAATATACAGTGCCAACGTTTTTAAAAGAATGTAAAGAAGCTAAGCTGAATCTCTAATAATTTAAAAATGTTCCCATAGTATGAAGTGATAGAAAACCTTGGAGGTACTATAAGACTGCTTGTGTTTATATATTAATCCTGAAAGATACTAAATCTGTCTGAGACTGAGTTCCATCTGTGCGGTGCCTAAAAGGCTGCTGTGGGGATGAAATGAGCTAATAATATACAAGAAAGCACTTCACTGTGCCCACTAAAAGTGGGAGGTCTTAAACATATATACTATGCATAAGTTCACACAGAATACACACAAGAAACTCACACAAAAGTACAGAGCAACATTGTTCAGTTACCGACTTCCTGAAATTATTTTGAGTAAATCTAGGAAAGTGCTGTCAATGTTTTAAATTCATGAAATGAAAAGAACCTTCCTAAACATATTGAAAGAAAGAAGGATACCTTTAAAATCAGTTTTGTAAGATGCTCTAGAGACATAACAACTCTTTTACTGAGTAGTATGTATCTTCGACTGCCTATCATTGTTCTCTGTACAACCTATAAAAGTGTCTATATTTTCACTTTCAAAAAGATAAAAATGGTAAATATGAATTCTAGAGATAACCTTTTGCAGCAATCCAATCCTCTTTTTTCTTTCCCTCTTTTGTTCTGGGTAAGTCTCTGTTCTCTTCGGCTCACCTCCTGTTTGACTTGAAACCAGAAATAAATAGTTTCAATTAGCATTGTCATTGCTGTCATTGGTTAGCTTTTTCTTGTCTCCTTTAGCAATTCAGTAAGTCTACTGTTTTCAGTGTTGTTATCATTATAGCAGTAGAATATGGTCCCAGCTCTGAAGTCACTGGCCACCTAAAGGGTGAAAACCTGAATGACAATGGTGTTGATATTAATGTAGTAGCTCTTTAATTAAAAAAATGTTTTTTAACTTAATTTAATTGAGTTTTTTCTCTTCATTAGCAGCTCTGCTTAATAGAAAGTTTTTAAACATCCTATTTATGCTATCAGCTGCAGAGTAAACCCAAGTGCAATCAATCCTCGCCAGCCTCAGTAAGTGCTCTATTGATGTTTTTGTAGAAAACTCATCTTCAACAAAAATTTAAAACTAATTGCTAAAGGAATAAGATAAGATATGATCTTTATACATGAGATATTCGGGCTTTTACTTTTATGTTATCACATTTAAATACATATGTGATAAGCTAGTAGTGTGGGGATTGAGAAAGAAATAACCAGAAGATGTCATCTGACTTTGAAAAAATGAATAATTTTTTAGGTGGACAAAGTGTGTGGGTGTGTGCACATTTGCATGTGTCTGTGTGTGTGTGTGTTGGAGTGAGTAGGGGAGCAGACATAAAGGCAGAGGGTACCAAAGAAAATTATGAAAATCTACCACAGCTAGAAGTATAGGGAAGGTGAGGCTAAGGCTAGAAAGGTAGTTTGGGGCCAAAGAACAATGCTATTTAACTGATAAGATACGGAACTTAAGTTTCGCTGGGTATGTGCCTTAACCAATACATTTGAGTGGTGGATCAATATTATACCTCTATTATATTCTGTTTAGTCAGGAAAGTGTTTATTATGGAGGTATGTTAGCCTTTTGGTGACATTATGATTCCTTATGATTTTTAAAATGCGTGCAAATTCCTGAATAAAAACTACAACAGCTCTATGTTCAGCCCATAATGGGTTGAATCAGTGACTCCCAGAACAGACTAGAATTCTTATTTTGCATCTTTAAAACATAATAGCTTAAATCCTTTTTTATTCATCAGAAAGTCATGCATTTTTAAAAGACTCCAACAGCCTCTTTGGTCCAGTTAGTCGTAAATACTCTAAAATATCTGAAATCATTGCCTAAACAGAAGGATTTAGAAATGGCATGTGTCACTTTCTATATCTGATGTGCCACTTTGTCACATAAAATAAAAAGGCAACCAGAAACAGACCCATGGATAAAGGCTCTCTACATACCAAAAATGCTTGCTCAGCTGATTAATCATTTTTAAAAAGCCAGATTTTTTAATATAAATTGCTTGGTATGTTATTACTGATATTAGCTCTTCTTTTCTGCTTATGGTATTTCCATAAACATTTCAAGAGACAGGATTGTTCATCCTAAAGGTTTGTTTATGGCATTTTAAAAGAAAGCACTTCGAATTGATATTCTCCAATTTCTGACATCGTAATAAGAGTTTAGGTAATTTAAAATTGTATCCCTTTGTGTGTTTGCTCAGCAGTTAGCACATTCTGAAGAACAGAGTGCATTCCATTAAACAAGTTGGGTTGAAAGAAAGTGTAAATAAGTGTACTAAGCATTGCAGCCAGGTGCTTAGAGACCTGACTGAGCGAGCAAGTGGGTGCGGACTCAGTGTGAGCATCTATAAGAGCATGGACTTTGTCTGTCTTACTTGCTCCTCTCTCTCCAGTACCCAAAACATAATAGGTGCTCAATAAATACCTGAGCAATAATGAAACAAGAAATAGACTCCCTCTCTCCCAGTGACTGCTTGCAGTGGTTATCTAAAAAGCATAAAAAAGTAATAATTTGCTCAATAACTGCTTGGACTCATGAGTTAATGTTTGCAAAGGGCTTTGAACTTCTTGGGGGAAAATGGTGTTTTTGTTGGCACTGTATCATGTTTGCAGTGGCACACAAATCATTCCTTTTCTTCCTCCAGCTGCCTGCACTGTGCCCTTCCCCAGCTCCAGGCCGGGCCAGGATCTCTCAAAGGGCAAGCACTCAGCTGTTAAACTGCCTTCTTCCAGTCACCTGCAGCCCCAGCAAGAAGGTAGGGACAAAGCAAACACCATACAGATTTCTTTAAGGCCTCTCAAGAGGCTCTGGGGAAATGGAGTTCAGGTTGAGCTAATGACTCTTAGGGTAATTGATGTACAGAGGAATGTAAATTCTAGGCAGCCATGAAAGAAGGTATTGGGACAGACAGGCTGATCCATGAGGTCCCATCCAAGTAAATCCTAAAGGGGAGATAGTGGATGTCATATGATTGGAAGTATGTGCCAAAGTAGCTGGTTTCTGAAATGTGTACAGTTTTATACCTATAACACAAAACATTGACTATACCTGGCAGAACTATTAATAGATTTGTTAAAAGAAACTAATAAGACAAGTTGGATTTCTTTCATATGGGTAAAAATTTTAACTATTTTTTTTTTTTACTAATTGTTAAATTTATTGGGGTGACATTCATTGGTAAAAATTACATAGGGTCCAGGTGTGCAATTCTATATTGTGTGCTCATGCCCTAGAGTCATTTCGCTTTCTATCACCATATATTTGATGAATATTAACTATTAGGATTACTTTTCTCATAATTTTTTAAACATTTGATAATGGCAAATAAAAGGGTTCTATCTCACGATAGATAATCATAGGCTGCAATGTTTTCTATTGGATTTATTACTTTAAAACTGCCTTTATATTTAGGACCTCAGTAATTAAGCAGTGAAAATGTGGAACACATAATCTGTTTTCTGCCAAGCATGACTGTCCCTTATGAACAAAGTCAAGAAAAAAATTGTTTATCCTTTTGAGGTTATATTAACTTTCAACTGATTATTCATAATGAAAACCTTAAAGTAATGCATAAAGAACCTATTACAGGTACACAGTAACTAGAATGACTTTTGATGGCAGATCTTGCCTTTAAAAGTCAGGAACAGGTCCTATTTTCCACAACTTTGAAGTGATTTGTTTTCCAAACCAAATCATGAGGTTTTTCTCTATATGTGGAAACTTTTCCATGATACATATTTATATGCTAGTTGCTATACATGTGGCAAATTCGCTCTCTGTACAAATTATTTCTAGGGACTGGAAATGAATGTTATGTAGACAAAAGCTAACTTGGTTTTCTGTTAAAATAGACCACATAAATGATGTCTGTTTTGCTTTAAAGAAAAAACTGAAGTAAATTTGGCTTTCGTTGAACAGCATGAAGTTAAGCAAGTCTTATATATATTTTTTAATTATTGAAGGAACCCTCCTTTCAATTAAATTGCCCTCATAATTAATCTGGGGGGGAAAAAAAAAGGCAAGTGGAGTAAAATTTGTAGTTTGATTATAAGAAGCATTTGATACTCTGAACACTTAATGTTCCCATAAAAGCCACATGTGCAACATTTATTTGGGAGTGACTCCAGATAAGTAATGGTTTGTTTTTCCACTTATTCATTACACAGTGAAAAACCCTCACTTTCCATTTGCATAGGGCTTGAGAATCACATAGGCATTACTGAAATTTTGTTGCTTTTTTCTTTTATTTGTAAGGTATTTGATACTAGACAGTGTACCCATTTCTGCAATAAATAGATGGGAGCCTCTTCCAAAAAAGGAGGAGGGCAGAGTGAATTAGGGTGAGATCAAATTTCCTTTTCAGAAGGTCAGCGTCCTGTTGCATTGCAGGAGGCTCTAAATTCATAGCATAAGAGAAGAAACTTCATATGCTCTGGCGTGCCGACCAGAAATCACCGTCAGCTATTTGCCAACTAAGTTTCATCTGTGAACTAAAGTTCTATGGTAAGTGGAGCTTTGAAATGTGCAGGTTGATTCTTATTTTACATTGTTATTTTCTTTGATGTTGGTGGGAAGAAGACTGAGCAAATTTTAATGTAGTATTATATATTAAGATAAATAAAATAGGGAATTATTTCTGAGAATTCTTTATTCAAGTGTTTAATGAGTAAGCTTGTTGGTTCCTATGTTTTGTTTTTTTCCCCCTAAATATTCTGAACTTCTATTTGTGCTTTTGTTGCCATTAATCTTATTCTTAGTTCTCTTCTATTTTTTCTTGCATCATATGTTTAGTGGATTTGATAATGGGCGTGTCTTCTATCAGGTCAAATGTTGAGTTTGTGACATCCAGGCAGTTTTTTGGTAATAACCTGAAAGGTCCAATAAATGCAAGAATGTGTATCATTGCAAGAAGAAGGGAAAAAAGACCAGTCAAAAGGGTTAAAGGTTCTTATCAAAAGAAAAGAAAAGAGGTAGCTGGTGAGAAGCCAAGTTTAAATTGGCTAAGCAGTAGATCTCAAATATAATATTCTATTGAAGAAGATGGGGTAAGGCAGCTCATGGAAATTTACTTTGTGTATGTGAGTGAGGAGTGAGTGAGTGGGGTGTGTGTGTGTGTGTGTGTGTGTGTGTGTGTGTGTGTAAGAAAAAAAAGATAGAATTAATTATTTTTTAAATCTATATCCACCTTAGCCTTTCTAAGAATAGGAATACTGTCCTTTCAACTCTGTAGCATCTGCTAATAGACACTCAATAAATATTTATTGATCGAAAAAGTATCTTATGTAGCTGTTACCAGAATAGTACAGAAAATTTTGAATATGCTTTCTGCAAGAGAGTCCTGAATAATATAATCAGAGCTCAGCCAGAAGCAGCTGAAACTTAACTAAATTTCAGCCAAAAGGTAAGCTATGAGCACATTACCAAGTATTTTCTCCAATTCCTACCATAGCACTTTTAGGTTAGACCACCAGAGGTCAGGGCATTGTTTCCAGGAAAGCTTTGTTTTTTTTTTGTTTTTTTTTTT
>PVKE010017642.1:0-10904 GCA_004027555.1 Craseonycteris thonglongyai
TGATAGATGATTGATAGATGGATAGATGATAATTGATAGATACTCATTGATAGATGATTAATGATAGATAGATAGATAGATAGATAGATAGATAGATAGATTTGTATTAGATTCCTGTGGCTACTGTAACAAATTAGCAAAACTGCATGGCATAACATATTTTATTTTATTTTATTTTTTTCACAGCCCAGAAGCTAAGGGTCTATAATTGAGGTTTAGGCAGAACCACTCTCCCTGTGAAGGCTCTAGACAGAACCCATTCTTTGCCTTTTACAACTTTTGGTGATTATAAGCATTCCTAGGCTTCTGGCCGCATCACTCCAAACTCTCCTGTGATCTCATTGCCTCATCTTCTGTCTCAAAACTCCTTCTGCCTCTCTCTTCAAAGAAACATACATGTGATTGTATTTGGAACCCACCAAGATAAACTAGAATAAGCTCCACTCAAGATTCTGAGCTCAATCACATGTTTTGCTAAATAAAATAAAATTCACTCTTCTGCTATGTAAGATAACTGTTATAGGTTCCAGGGATTAGGACAGATGCATCTTTTGGGGGGTCATTAATCAGCACACTTACAGTATTCCTCTATACTTGCATTAAGCTAAACATGAATTCACACTGATGTCTCTAACCTCAATTCAGTATCACGTTGATCATTCTAGTCTTCTCCCCTTGCTTGTCTGTAACCTATCACTCCAGGAGAGAAATGTGACTATCACCATCAACCACACGTTAACTTCATTGTTAAATTCCATTATACATCTATGGTGGTTTCAAAATTGTTTACTTGTGGCCCAGAGCAAGTCAACTCCTGAGCAAATCAACTTAAAAAAATGTGTTTTTTATTCCAGAAGCTTGATTTTAGATATCCTAAATACTCAAGAAGCTATCACTCTTCGCTAATTGATCACTTTGAAGACATAAGCTATTTGATTAACATAAAGAGAACTATGTGTTGAGTAATAACAAAGTTTCACAAGTTTGTTTTATTTTTACAAAAGGAAATAAAGCCTTTTTCAAGTTGTCATAGGTAATGTAAAGATCACATGGGGAGCTATCAAAATGAATTTCTGTTGCATATTTCTTCTTGAAGTTTATGTTTGTTTGTTTGTTTTTTTGGTACTTGATTTCCCACCACAAAAGACAACTTCTCTCATGGGAACTTCTTGTAGGGCGTTATTTTTTACCAGAAAGTATCTTGCCTTAGTTTGGACAGCTGTGGAGGAGCTCAGGAAAGGATTGTCAGAATTGACTTTGCTGTGGACAAATTCCTACAAATGAATTCACTTGAGTATCATTAATTTAAAAAAATAAAAGAAAATGCCTGCTAATTAACTGTAGTTCAAGAAAAATGTGGAAATAACCTGATTCTCAGTAAAAGAATAAACTGTTTTGTTCTTACATTGAAGACTATTTAGCAATTAAAACAGATGAACTACAGCTATATGGATCCACACAAATAAATTTCAAAACTGTGGTCTTAAGTAAGAAAACAAGTTATTTATACAAATTCTTAAACAGAATGATACTATATGTTGTTTATGGATACATATGTGTATACTTCATAGGCAATAATTCACAAAGGAATAATGTATTTCAACTTCAGGATAGTGGATATCCCTAGAGAAAGAAATAATGGATAATTTATATGAGGAGGTACAGGTTTTAATTTTATCTGTGACATGTAATTTTTTTTCTTAAGAGAGAACCAAATTTAATGTAGAAATATGAAACATCTCTGAAAATCTTGATAGATACAGGTTATATGTCATATTATTTTTGTATCTTTCTATATGTTATTTTAATTGAAATGCATCAGAAAATTTTATAATTCTAAACTGTAATATACAAAAATGATAATTAATTATTTGAATACACATATGTACATTTTTGTTTGGGATACTTTATCTTTTCCCATAATAGAAAATATGTAGACATGCAATTTTCCCTTAAAACTATTTTTAAAACCCTAGTTATAGAGCTGTATTTATTTAAAATTAAATAGTTGATAAATTCTCTTACTCCCAAATTTTCTACCTTTAGTGAGAGATTGTCTTCCATCTATTTTAATAGCAACTTAATTTTCCTTAGTTTTTGGTTTGACAAAGCATTGTCACTATGACAGCTCAATCTCAGCCCTCATGGTGAGTTTGCAGGGAAGGTTTCTGGTTGTAAGCATATTTATTGTTGAACACGAGGAGGATCTGAGAGATTAATTCACTTTCCCCAAATTGGTATCAAACACAGTTCCTTCCATTTCTAATTGCTAACTCTTATGATAGTCCTTTCTACCTTCCTTAAATAGTAATGAAAACTTCAAAAGCTTTGTCATGCATTTACTCCTTGATTTGTGTGTTTATTCCCTTGGCATTTTATTTGGTTTGTTTGATTTGTTAAAGCAGGAGTGGGAGTTGGTGAGAAGCACAGAATCTGCCTGACATAGGTAATTAGTATAAGCATCTACTGGTCTCTCTCTCTTCGCTATGGGAGATCATTTGGGTAAATAAGATTCTCTTTTGGAATTATATAAATGTTAGTTGCTTTAATCAGATTTAATAGAAATCAATTAAAGTTAGTGAAATCAACTTGGGAGGATAAAACCTACTCTAAGCAATCATGCCTAAAAGGAATAGAAAATGGAAAAAAAGAATATAAAAGTATGGGAAAGTACTGATCTAAGTATAGTAACATCTTTTTTAAATTTTTGTTAAATTTATTGAGGTGACATTGGGATGAAAATTATGAGCTTCAAATGTACATTTCTATAATACATATTTCTATAATACATATAATATATATTGCATTATGTGTTCACCACCCAGAGTCAGATCGCTTTCCATCACCATGTATTTGACTCCCTTTACCCTCTTCTACCACCCTCCTTCTCCCTTACCCTCAGGTAACCACTAACCTGTTGTCTGTATCTATGATTTTTTTGTTTGTTTGTCTTGTTAGTTATTTTCAGTTTTATATCCCACATATGAGTGGTCATATGGTTCTAGACTTTTTCTGACTTATTTCACTTAGCATGATAATCTCAAGACCCATCCATGTTGTCACAAATGGTGGCATTCCAACTTTTCTTACTGCCAAGTAATATTCTATTGTGTATAGGTACCACATCTTCATTATACAATCATCTATCAAAGGACACTGGTTATCATTTCCATGTACATGGCCACCATGAATAATTCCTCAGTGAACATAGGAACATATATATTCCTATATTGTATGTCTTCTTGTGAGAAATGTCTATTCTGATCTTCTGCTCCTTTTTAAATTGGTTTGTTTTGTTTTTCAGTTGTATGTGTAGTAACATCTTAATGTAGTAAAATGTAACATCCCTGAATGAGTACTTAGTACTGTATCTAGTAGAATGTCTGGTTCTTCACAGGTGCTCAAAAAGTTTACTAACATTTAAGAGAATCAATGTAAATTCTTTCATTTTTTACCCCCAAATTAACTGTTCCTCCATGGCAGTACTTAAATTTGAGCATGTGTCAGAACCACCTGGAAGAGTTATTAAAACACTGTTATAAAATTGCTGGGCACTACCTGAAGCTACTGATCTCTTAAGGCATGGGTAGGACCAAAGAATTGCATTTCTAAATTCCCTTGTGGTGTTGTTGATGCTGGTTGGGAAAAAGTGTACTAAGTATTGCTCCAACTTCACTGATTGTTCCATCTCAATTTTCTTTATTGGTATTTCTCCTTCACAGACATTCTAATACTGAAATACCACAGAGTCCGGTTCTTATTCACTTGGTGATCTCATCAGACATTGCCTAATGCCATGGCTTTAAACACCATGTAGATCAAGGACTCTCAAATGTATATTTCCTGCCTACATTTCTCCCTTGAACTTCAGACATATATCCAAATGCCTACTCAACCTCTCCATTTCTATTTCTAATAGGATTCTCATGTTTTACATGTCTAAAAATAGAACTCTTAAACTTTGCTTCCAAACTGCTTCCCACAGAGACTGCCCTATCAATTAGTTGATGACTATGCAATTCTTCTAATGGATTATTTTGTCTTTAAATCTTTCTTGATTCATCTCTTTTCCACAATACAGTTCAGCCAAAAATTTGACCACATCTTACCATTTATATTGCTACCACCCTAGTCTGAACAATTATCTCTTATTTTGATTATTATAATAGCTATCTAACAATATACCCTAAAGCTTGCTCCTGCCTTTGACCCTGTATCATCTAATGGAAGTCAGAGTGATGTTAAAACTTTCAATTCTTGTTATTATTCTTATGGTCAAAACTCTTCAGAGTTTCTCCATCTCAATCCAAATAAAACCCCCCAAATCCTAAATGATACACAAGACAAAATTCATACCCTTATTTCACCTCATACTATTTTTTCCCAAATTCACTGTACTCTGGTTTCCATCCTGTTTCACCACAAAGAAAAGGCAGGACTTAATACTTGGGAACCTTTGCACTAGCTGTTTAGGCCAGAATGCTTTTATACCTGGAATCTATATGCTTGCCTCCTTCAAGTCTTGTTCAAATAACACCTTCTTAATGAGACCTTCTGGGACTTTCAATGTAAAATGGAAACCCCTCTCTCCCTCCTTCTTTCTCAATATTTCAAAGCTCCTTTTACCTCTTCTATTATTTTTCCCCAAACACTTATTATCTTCTTTCTTATATAAAATATATATTTATTGGATTTCAAAATTTATCTCCATCTCCACCAGAATACAAACCCCATAGTCATATTTTGTACATGGATATATCCAAACATCTAGAATAGTGCCTGGAAGTCAATGAAAATATGTTTAATGAAGGAATCAATTAATCATCAAGAACCACAACTTTATCTTCTTGTCCTGTGTTATTATCATGATAATATCAATATATACTGTGAACACTCTGGGATTGTACTATGTATATCATACTTTAACTTATTTCAATTTTCAAAACCAACTTTTGAGGTAATTATTATTATACTTACTAGACAAATGAGAGAGCAGGCTAATTGGGATATAAATTTAGTAAACTTCCAACTCAAGCATCTATTTAATTCAATAAAATCGGATCCAAGACTTGTAACTTTAGCTGCTATGCTGTGATGCGTGCTATACACTCACTGGGATATGTGCTTCTTATCAGATTATAAACATGGGTGCTGTGAGTCTCAGTTTAAGACATGGGTTCACCCTCAATGTGCTATTCAAAATAAAAATTTCAACCCAGTAAGGTTGGGGCGGGGGGAAGGGGGAGGGTTACTAACCTAGGAGAAGTTCAGTAAGGAAGTGTCAACCTTGCAATCCCTCATGGCCAGCCAGCTCTCTGCTCACTCAGAACTCAAGTCTCTTCTGATTAAATATCTACACAGACCAGGCACTGTGCCAGGCCCTGGAAAAACGTTGGTAAAACAGAGCAGTCACCCCCAATCTAATGAGAAGGGATTCTTAAAACACTTTGTGATCTGCACTCTAGTAGAGGTGTGTTGACAGAGGTGTTGCTGACCGTCTAAGTTTACCAGCAGCTTCAGGGAGGCATCTCAGGGATCTGAGTTAGATGGGTAAATTATCCACATACATTGGTGGAAAGGGGGAGAAGTACAGCAACTGGGTATTGCCTGGGCAAAGGCATAGAAGTGGGAAAGAGCTGATGTAGTTTTGGTTCTAGTTCAGGCCACGCTGTACATTTCTCTCTCACTCTCTTATCTCTCTTACTTCCTTTGTTTCTCTTTTGTTCCTTCATAAGTTAGGGAATGAGCGGTTTGAACACAGTATCTGGATTGCCAATGGAAAAAAAGGGGGAAAAGTAAGTCAAATGTTTAAATGTTGGATTTTTATGTATTACATAATTGTCTTGGTAGAGATTTTTTTAACCTTATATCACTTAATTATTCTGTTGCCTGGTTTCTCTATGACTGTTTCAAAATAATTTTTTTTAATTTTATCTATAAAAGACATATGAATTTAAGTGCTTTATTGGAAGATATTATTTTTAATTCTTTATCCTTCTGCTTACCACTTAGGTTTTAGGGTTGTATTATACAAACAATATATAATTAATAATTTTTTTAATGACTTGTTTCAGGTGTACAAAATGACATAATGATTATATATTTACATACCTCACACAGTGATAACCCCAAATAGGATACTACCCAGATGACGTCATACATAGCTGCTACAGTAGCATTGACTATATTCCCTGTGCTGTACTTTATATCCGGTACTTATACATGTTAATATATTTTTAAATTATAATTGACATTCAATATTATTTTATATTAGTTTTAGCTGTACAGTGCACTGGTTATATTTACTGATGTAAAACCTTAAATTTATTAAGTACTGGCAGGCAGCCAGTCATGGCTTCTTAAAATGTTTAAATTTTATATTTAATATATATTGTATGTTATTAGGTAATCTGTAGTATTCCATTTGCCCTTCACATCTTTTTGTTATTCTCTAAGGAAGTTGAATAACTTTATGCTTTTTGGTAGTAAATTTTGAAATTTTAAGAGATAGTTTTTATTAATAATTTTAGTTTTCTGTAGTAAACTTATGTTGACTAAAGACACCTGTATTTAAGTGCTCTCTAAAATAAGGTTTTTGATACTTTTTAGTGTGGTACTTGAATATTTCAGAAAATACAAATAAAATTTTTATTTAAGCATAATATGAGTCTTTTTTATTTTTTAATATTTATTGTATTGTTTGAGAAAAGTGGGAGAGAGAAAGAGAGAGAAAGAAGGGGCAAGGACCCAGAGCAGTCTTCATAGTTGCACATCATCAGTTGTGATATGGGTTCATTCCACACAGGTGGATGTGGGGCCATGTGAGGCTGGAGTGAAACTGAGGGCCTCCCACATGAGGGGTGGCCCAAGCCATCCCAGCAGTTTTACCAGTTGTGCCACAGTTTAGCATGTGGGTTTTCACAGGCTGGGGCTGGGGCCTGATCCCTGGACCTTGTGGTTACAAGGCAAGCGCTCAACCTTCTGAGATATCCCAGCATACCCAACGTTCTTAAATAAAAATTACAGTTTATATGTAATATTCAGTATTCATTAGTGTGTTGGAATACAATTTGGAAATTATACAGAGCCAGTGAGGATTACTGTGTTAACCATTCCAAACAGCTGATACATTTATCTTATGGTATGTTTATCTTCAGCTAATCTCATATGAAAATAACAGTTGTCAGCTTTGTTGTGATTACTGATGAATTTTAACTACTTTGATATTTAATTTCTATAGTGTATTCTGTGTTTGCTGATGTGCTGACATTTGTAGCACCTATATTTTCACTGAAGACTTTGCTTTCATAATGTGGGAAAATGAATTTGGAGAACAAATTCGAAAATCTAGCTTTGCCTGTCTTTTATGACTTGACTGATTTACTGAAATAACAAATAGTACGGTTGGCTAATGCTTTTTTTCTAGTTGTTACCTTTTATTCTGGTTTCACATAGATTGTTCACAGCTACAACTAAGGCAGCATGAACGAAAGAATTTTTTAAGTTATAAGTCTTATAATAGAACTGAAACTTTCATACAATTTGTATATATGAAAAAACGTCCTATAAATTTCTTTATTTTCTACAATGGATACCTTCTTGTCTTGAGACTTCATTTCCTCATTTGAAGAAATGTGTAATGTTATCGTAAAACAGACCTCAGTATATTTATTTATTTATTTATTTATTCTAAAATAGTCTAATATTTACATAATTTTTTTTTTTTTTTTTTTTGGTGGGGCTAATATAGGGACAGGGTACTTATCCCTGTCATGAACTTTCTTGCTTCCCTCCTGGCCCACATAGTACTATGTGGATGGAAAGGAAAACTTACGTATGACTACGGTCTTAAGTTAGGTTTACTTTATTTTAGTTGTCTCACCATGATCTCTGGGCATCAGCTGCAGTGAAATTTCACCTTCTAGGAAATGGGGCTTCATGATCTGGTAGCCACTGAAGTGTGGCCAGTCCCTTGTGATCTTTGAAGTATTGTTCTGGAAACTGATGCTGATGACTATAGACATAGCATTTGTCTATATTCAAGGTACTCAAACTCTGGGACCCCTTTATCCTGAACCCAGGCCTCTAGAAATCCATAGCATTCTCAGAACATTTTAAAAAAATTAAATTTATGGGGGTGATATTGGTTAATAAAATTATATAGGTTTCAGGTGTACAATTCTATAGTATATCATCTATGCGTTGCATTATGTGCTCACCACCCAGCATTGGTTCTCATTCCATCACCCCATATTTGACTTCCTCTCTCCTCTATTCCCCTCCCCCCCTTCCCTCAGAAGTTCTGTACATCCTTTGGTGCCCTTGTCCTAAAGATTCCCAGTATGCATTTCATATCCCAGTCTGAAATGTGCCAGATCTGCTGAGGCTACTCTCATGTTTATTCATCTAGATGTCTTCAGTCATTACCTTGTTGTAGCATGATGGCCATAGTATTGGCTAAACTAGAGGCTTCTCTGAGAGCATTGGAGCTTGCGAGCACTACATAGGGGGAAGCAGGAAATATCCTCAAGATGACTAGTTCTCCAGTCTTCTTGAATTAATTCTACCAAAATATCTTTGTATGCTAGTTACTTTATCTGCTCTTTCTTCTGACTTCGTGGTCTGTCATCTCACCTTTGGTTCTTGATAGATGTATACTCTGCTTTGGTTATTTCTAGAAAAGCTTTTACTCTCTCTTTGAAAGTCTGCCTTCCTATGATTTTCTTGAGTTAAGTTTGAAACTCAAAGTTTAGTAATGCGTTCATAGTCCTTGGGGTCAATTCATTGCCTTTTCTAAAAGAACGAAAAATAACATTTTTTCAAAAATAGATTAAAAAAATTATCAAATTTGTATGGAACCACAAAAGACCCTGGATCATGAAAGCTATCCTAAGAAAAAATATAATGCTGGGGACATCTCACCCCCTGACTTTAATCTCTGCTACAAAGACTCAATAGTCAAAACAGCTTGGTATTGGCAGAAAAACAGATACACAGATCAATTAGACAGAATTGAAAACCCGTAAATAAACCCACAAATATATGGAAAGATTATTTTTGACAAAGGAGCAAAAAATATACAATGGGGGAAAAGAAAGCCTCTTCAGTAAATGGTGCTGGGAAAAGTGGAAAACCACATGCAAAAGAATGAATCTGAACCGCGATCTGTCACCATTTATCAAAATTAACTCAAAATGCATTTAAAAACCTCCAAATCAGACCTGAAACAATAAGTTGTATAGAAGAAAACGTCGATACTAAATTTACAGACCTTGGGTTCAGAGAGGACTTTATGAACCTGACCTCAAAGGCAAGGGAAGTAAGAGCAAAAATAAATGAATGAGACTTTGTCAAATTAAAAGACTTTTGCACAGCAAAGGGAACAAAGCAAAGAGGAAACCAACCAATTGGGAGAAAATATTCGCAAACAATGCCTCCGATAAGGGGCTAATATCTAAAATATATAAAGAACTCGTATAACTCAACAACAAAAAAACAAGCAATCCAATTTAAAAATGAGCAGAAGACCTAATAGGCACTTCACACACAAAGACTTACAAATAGCCAACAGACATGAAAAAATGCTCCACATCACTAGCAATTAGGGAGATGCAAATCAAAACCACAATGAGATACCACCTCACCCCTGCTAGAATGGCTATAATCAACAAGACAAGGAACAACATGCGCTGGAGAGGCTGTGGACAAAAAGGAATCCTCGTACATTGCTGGTGGGAATGCACATCAGTACAACTGCTGTGAAAGACAGTATGAAGATTACTCAGAAAACTAGAAATGGAGCTACTCTATGACCCAGAAATCCCCTCTCTGGGTATCTACCCAAAACACTTGAGAACCTTATTCCATAAAAACATACCGGTATATGCCCCAATGTTCATCGCAGCACTGTTCACGGTGGCCAAGACATGGAAACAAGCAAAGTGTCCTTTGATAGATGACTGGATAAAAAAGCTATGGTATGTATATACAATGGAATATGACTCAGCCATAAAAAAACATTAAATTCATCCATTTGCAACGACATGGTTAGAACTTGGAATCATCGTGCTAAGCGAGATAAGCCAGACAGAAAATCTAAGAACCACATGACTTCACTCATGTGGAATGTAAACTAAAAGCAACAAATGAAGAAACTCTCATAGACATAGGCAATAGTTTGGTGGTTGCCTGAGGATCGGAGGGGAGAGGGTAGGAGAGGTACAAGGGGGAGCTAAATATATGGTGAAGAAAGGAGTTGTATACCTGGAACCTATGTAATTTTTACTAACCAATGTAACCCTAATGAATTTAGTAAAAAAATTAATCTCCAAGAAGGGAAAATGCATTGGCAATATTTCAAAACACTGGCCTTCATTGTGTTCCTTCTTTTACTTGATAAAAAGTCCAGCAAATGAGTGATGTTTGAAAGATAAATATGATGTTATACAAGTTCACTAAAGTAACCAATGAATGACCTGAAACAAGGACATATGAGTTTAGGAACCATAATAATTGAATAGGATCTTTGCCATAACTTTAATAAGTTCTAATTTATATTTTCCATATTTATCTACAGACCTATCTCTAATTCACAGCAATTTTTGCATCTATAATAACTTCGCAATGGACAGTCTACAACTGAGTATACTCTGTTAGCACTTATTTGCTATAGACTTGAGGTCTGTCCAGTGCACTTTGTAAGAACTACTTTATCCTAAAGAACAGGATAAAGAGGGCATTAAAGAAATATACTACTTAAATAATATATGTATAAATTTGGTAAACTTTATAATTATAAATTATTTTTGAAAGAACATAGTACATTTATAGAATATCCTTTCATATTAAATGTGACAGCATTATTTAGAGCAGTAGCATACATGAGTATCTATTAGCATTCTGAA
>PVKE010017642.1:11004-30601 GCA_004027555.1 Craseonycteris thonglongyai
TGCATAGTTATTTCTATTTTACTTTTTGACAGATAGAGAGAGAGACAGAGACAGAGACAGTTAGAGAACCGAACTGTGGGAACTCCCCAGTTCAGCACGTGGGTCCTGCCTGGGCCGGAGCCGGGATTCGATCCTCGGTCCTCATGGCCTCAAAGCGAGCGCTCAACCCGCTGAGCCGTCCCGGCTTTTCCCTGAACTTTTTAACCAGTGCCCTTTTTGTCATGCTTACACGCTGCACTATGTAAGTCCCTTTCTTCAGCCAGGGTATCAGTAACATTGGGTATGAAACTGAACCCTACTTTGCTCAGAAGGCTAAGTGCCCCTTCCCAACATTTCATATCAATGTTATGATACAAAGTTGGAATGTCAGCTAAAATTTGGCCGAAAATCAGATACATGAGAAACACACTATCAATAGCAAACTCTTAAATGATATATGATAAAGGAAGACAACTTCTTGGCTGAGCTAAAAGGGCTTTCACTTCTATCAGTGAGAAGCTACTTCAGTTAATATGTTAAGAGAAGAGATGCAATTAACAGATTTATAACCATTTCTAGGCACTCTGCTAAAGAGAAGAAATTATAGAAGTGGGGAGGACTAAATAATAGGTATAGTTCTTGCTTTGATAATAAAATGAGGATCAAGATAGATTTTCTCATACTATCAAGAACTTAATAATCAGTAACCTAAAATTCTGAAAATGGACTTGCCTGTATTCAGAAGAGATGTGCTTCTGGTAACTAGATATTTGCAGAGAAGCTAAATAAAAAAAACCTTTTGGGGGGGAGGGGAGATATATAGTGAAAGAAATTCTTAGCTACATTGTCCCTTATTTATTTATTTATTTATTTATGTTTTTTATTTTTTATTTTTTGATTATTGACTTATTTCATTTTTTACCCAGTACTCCTTTGGTTGTAAGAAACAGACACATGTGAAGTAGATAAAAAACAGGGAGTGTTCCCTATAAAGGTTTGCAGGGCCTCACAGAAAACTGAAAAATGGAGCAAAAGGACTTCTTGAAAACTGGCAGCCTTTGGGGTCTCTCAGAAACTGCATGATCCTGATCTCACTTTCCTTTTTTATGTCTTCTCTATCCTCCTTTCCCAACAAATTGATTCAGTCATTGGTTTGCACAGGCCTGAAAATACCCCACAACCTAATGGTACATAATCTTTCAGTTGTAAATTATACAGCTCACTAGTAATAATCTCTAAATCTCTCATTTGATTGGATTAGCTCATATGTTAAAGCCAGACCACTGAAGTCATAAATTCATTCTTATAAATGTCACTACTGCTTTTATTTCAGAAGACTGTTTTTGATCCAAATAACTATGACCATAGGTTGGGCGTGGGGGTAGTATTATTGCATTGAAAATAATGTTGATCTTTTAGAAAACTAAAAATTTTAGTTACCAGGAAATGCAACCATTACATTTATTTTCTCAATTAATATCTACTTACTCAATTCTCAGTGATTTCCAGAAGTAATTTCATAAACCTGGGAGTTGATCTCTAAGTTCCTTTCTGATTTTCAGATTCTGTCAGTCTCATTATTATCTTACCAATTTTGTTATTATTATAGCCCTTAAATTCATTTCCTTGCCTCCTGTCTTACTCTATTTCAGTGTGCCCCCTTATGTCTTCCTCCTTTTGGGGAAAAATACAAATTTTCAACACCTTTCCAATGTTCTTAGGAAAAAATCTTTCCTTTACATATCCTACAAGGTACTGGGCATGTAGATCTTCCTATCTTACATTTCGCCAGATCTTCTATCTTACATTTCGCCGTATCCTTACATGCCAGTATGTCAGTAATTCTGATCATATCCTCGTGTCAATTATCTTATTCCTCATCATGAGTTCATTTGTTTTATTTTTCTGCAGTTTCACTAAAACTGCTCCATTCATAGTCTATGTAACTCTTTGTTGTTCATAATGTCACCCAGTAATTAACTAATATGGAAAGTTTTCTGTGATCCTTTGATGTTGCGTTTTGTTTTTCTTTTCTGTGATTTTATGGCACACTCTACTTACACTATCATTTTTCCTTCTCTAAATGTTGTTTTTTAATTACCTATTTTTCTGCTATTCTATGGTTTTCTGAAGGTCAGGGGCATTATCTTCCATCTCTGAATATGTAGTGCCTAGTTGAATATCAAGCACATTGTAACTAATTATCAAATAGGCATTTTTAATAAATAAATACTATACTATTTTTGTCAGTTTGTTATGCTTATATGGCTTCCATTTACTAGATACACAAAAACTGAAATATTTTTCTTGAGAAAGGTAAATCATATAGTAGGAAAATATATACTTTTTGAAATTAGTTTTGTATCTTTGACCAAAGATTTATAATACTTTGCACTTTTGAGTTCTCACTCATAAAATAAAGAACAAGAAATAATGATCTCTAACAAATCCTTAACACTAAAACACTGATATATAAAAATGTTGACATTTTAGTGTTAATAACATCAGTTTTTTCATTATAAATATTTCTATGGTAAATCAAATGATGTGTTGAAAGTACACATTAGACTTACCACCTAATTTATATAAATGAATTTGAGGTATATTGAAACACAACAAAGAACCAGATAAAATAGAACAAGTCTTAAATTAGCTGCCTACTTCACATCTCCACTGGGATATCTAATCAATCACTCTTTCTCTCTGAAAAGAGAAATCTTAATTTTTCCTATAACCTTGTTTCTCCTCAGTCTTCTCCATTGCAGTAAATAACACCACCATCTATATAGATTCTCAACCCAAAGTTGTAGGACTCATTTTTGCTCTTTCCCTTTGGCTTATATGTCCCTCAACCCCCACCCCCCAGTTCTCAATGGAAATCAGCAAATTCTATCAGCTATACCTGATGTCATACATCCAGATATCTTCATATTCTTCTAGTGTAAGGCAGTGTCAACTCTTAAATACAGTAGCCTTTCCACTGGCCACTGTGCTTTCATTTCTCTTTCTCCACCATAGCTACTAAAGCAATCACTGAAAAATGCATATGAAATCTTATGTCTTCCATATTTAAAGCCCCCTAAGGCCTGAGCAGGAGTGTCCAATCTTTTGACTTCCCTGGGCCACATTGGAAGAAGAATTGCCTTTGGCAACACATTAAGTACACTAACACTACCAATAGCCAATTAGCTAAAAAAGAATCACAAAAAGAATCTCATAATGTTTTAAAAAGGTTTACGAACTGGTGTTGGATCACATTCAAAGCTATCCTGGACGAGCTTGCCTTACAGTGTATTTGGGAGGGTGGAGTGCAGAAAAAAAACAAAAAAACTTCAAATTCTCACTCTGGCCTCCACAGTCTCCCTTACCATACTCATGCCTGCTTGGAGTGCTCTGACCCCAGATCTTTGCATCAGTCTTAATTATCACCTTTTTACTGAAGTGCTTCCTCATCAAGTGTTCAATTTACGTTTCTCTCACAATACTATGGCCCACTTTCCTTTATAGATATCACTATAAAAAATTATGTGCATTCATATGAATTTTTCTGGTCTTCATTTTCACCCTTCACATACAATGATAAGATTTATTTTAACATGTAGATAACATTTATGAAATGACTACTGTGTTTTAAGAATTCACATTCTGTGTTTTGAAGTTAAAAGTCTTAAACTTAATTCTCTCATTTATAAGCTTTAAGTTTAAACTATGAATCATATTTTCCTACTCACAATTCTAGCAAATTTTAACATTCACCTTTATAGGGTTTTTGTTAAATGTATATGTTGTCATTTATAAACTTAATTATATCTATTTATATTTTGGTCTGCATTCATAGAGCTAATACATTTGATTTCTCTTTTAATGGCTTAAATTGTTTGACAGATTATATTTCAGATTTCTTAAATTATTCATAAACATTTTTTTAAGCTGTATTTTATTGTTTTTTGACAGAAAGAGAGGGACAGGGAAAGAAGGGGGATGTCCCAGAGCAGCCTCCATAGTTGTACGTCATCAGCTTTCAAAGTGGTTACATTATACACAGGTGGGCATGGTGCGGTGCAGGGTGGGAACTGGACTGGAGTTCTTCCCATGGGAGGCACGCCCCAGTTCAGTGTGTGGGTCTGCAGGGGCCAGGGCTGGCACTCAATCCTCAGACCCCAGGGCTGCAAGGCAAGTGCTCAATCCACTAAGAAATCCTGGCATCCTTTTTTTTTATATAGTTCTTTATTTTATTGGTTTTTTGTTTTTCAGAGAGAGACAAAAAGAGGAGCATGAGGGCCCAGAGCAGTTTTCATAGTCCTATGAAGTTTTCAAATATATTTTCTTAAATATTTAAATATTGCAAACTTAGAATATTTTGTTAAAGTCACAGTTCTAAACCAATTGATTAAAGAACCAAGAAATAGCGGTGCTTACCATTGCATTAGTAGTGCCTAGAACAATCTTCATACAATAAATGATTACCTACATCTCTATATCTGTGCTATAATTGGAATGAATATAAAGTTTATATTCTCCCTAGAGTGTATTCCTTCGTGGTGGATTATTGGACTTGGGTTTTACTTCGCTCATTTGACTTTCTCCCATCTTTTTTCTCTATGTCCTCCCTAACATTTTTGTTCTTAATGTATTACTTATGACTCTAGAATTGTGCAGTTATAATAAAAGCTAATAGTATTAGGTTAAAAGTAGCAAGAGAACATAAATTTAAGAAAATTAAGATATTACTTTATCACTTGATGCTGGAGAGGTAAATGAAACATTAGCATTAGTCTCAGGTGTCTTTCTTGATTGGCTAGAGAAATCTATAATGACCTAATTTTTATATGCATGACTTAAACATTTAATATAGAAAAATGTTTACTTTGGTGGTGTTTTTCTTGTTTGATGTGGTCCATTGTAATAAAAGTATTTCTTCCTTTGGTTGTCAGGTTGATCTTGTTCTGATACATTGACTCTGACAGCCTATGCCTTTCTTGGATCCAGATGAGTTCTTAGTGTTGCAGAGAAAATAGTTTCATCAGTGCGATATAAGTTTGATTTTTTTTCCTGGCTTTTCTACGAAAATTGGTACTCTAGCTGCAGTGCTTTAATTTTAGAAAAGTAATCCAGAATTAGAATATGATACATTTTAGTGGTACTAAAAAAAAACCACAATTGTCTCTTTTCATGGCTATTATTATAAAGTACCGTATGTCTGTGTACCCATTGGTTTACACGCAATGGTAGAGTGCACAATGACTGTTTATATGGGAAACAGAGTTTTGTGTTGTT
This sequence comes from Craseonycteris thonglongyai, assembly GCA_004027555.1. NCBI lineage: Eukaryota > Metazoa > Chordata > Mammalia > Chiroptera > Craseonycteridae > Craseonycteris > Craseonycteris thonglongyai. The sequence continues at coordinate 16,261 of PVKE010017642.1, forward strand.
CACGCTGTTGGTTCTGTTGTGTGGGTGGCTGCTGCAGTTCCATGACTCATAAAAGTAAGGCTGGACTCTTGCACATTTTCTCTGCTGCTGATTATAGAGACAATTATTCTGAGGTTCCTGGGGAACTACGTTCAATGACGCTTTCTGTAGATTGTGTTGCTGGTGTACTATTTCTATTTATTTCCCATTTCTTGATGACTTAAATTATATTTTGTGGTCATAGGCAGTAATGAAGCACTATTGCTTAGGGCTGAATATGTAAGTACTTACATATTCAGTAGTTTGACTAGAGTGTATATTCTCTCCCATCGTCGTAATTCTATTTCATCTCACACCTAGAAATTTTGTTTTCCTGCTTCCACTTATAAATAAGCTGTGTTCTACACAAGTCCTGTCTCTAGACTGTATGATGTATACATGGATATTTTCTTCAGTAGAAAACTGATGCTTTATTTGGCTCCATTCTGAAAGGTGGAGTCCTGTGCATCTTACCTAGTCTTTTTGTTGAATCTCTGAATTCCTAGTCACTAGTCACTGCCTGGTTTCTTGATCTTTTTAAGTCAGCCTTTCTGCTTTAAGATTATACACTGACATCCTCTGTCTATGGATGGTGGCTGCCCTAACTTTTGCTCACTTGATCGATGGTGCTCTCTCAGTCATTCAACAAATATTATTGACTATCTACTAAGGACCAGTCACTATTCTTGGAAATGGAATACTGAAATAAATAAAATAAATATAAGACTCTTCTTTGTGGAGCTTACACTCTAGTGGGAGTGACTGAGGATGATGATACGTACATAAATAAAATATATATCAGATGAGCACTAAACACAGAAGAGAAAAGTAAAGCAGGAGATGCGGGAGGTATTAGGGAAAGATTCCCTGAGAAGGTCACATTTGGGCAAGAACTCAAGAAGATGAGGAAGGGACTGTGCATATATTTGAGGGGGAACTCACTGTGGACCTTGCCAAAATGAGTTTTAGTCAGCAACGTTTGAGAGAGAATAGAAGGAGTGGAAGTAAATACTATGAGTAGAGATAACTTGTTCAAAGAATTTTAATCTAAAGGGAAGCAGAAAAATGGAATGATGGTTAAGTAGGAAAAAGCGTGAATTGAGTGTGTTTGTTAGAATAGCTGAACTTGCAACATGTTTTTGTGTTGATGGACTGGTCCAGTGGAAAGAGACAAGTAGTGATACATCAGATACCCCACTCTGGTGTTTTGGTCTGTTTCCACACCCTCCTTATGTAGTGGTGACACCTGTTAAAAATAATATACTGATTAGCCCAGTTCCTATAGGGAAATGAATTGTTATGGTTCAAAAATATATCAAGATGCAAACATTTTGATTCTATAATTGGCATGGATTTTCCAAATTTAATCTTTTTTGCCATCTTCATTTTACATATTCAACTGAATTTCCCACCACTTTTAAATAAACGTGTAGGCATGTTTATTAAAAGTGCCATTCTTATTAAAGACCAATTTAAATTCTCTTGGAGAGAAATACTTTATTTTAATCATTAGATCATAACCCCAGCTAGAAACAGATAAAATTCTGTTATGGGAGATCTAAAATACAAGTAACTATATCAGTTAAAACACACATAAATCATATGTAGACCAAACCTACCCAGAACCATTCGGGTATGAAGAGCTAGAGATAAATATCAAGAAATCAAATATATTCAATATATTTAAATAGATACTTGTTACTTCTATCTTTGTACCTCAGCATTAAGCTAAGAAATGTGTTGTTTTCTGTTTACATTATATAAGAGGCATACATTAACAAAAGGTTAAAATGATCAACTCAGACAGTCTATCAACAATTAGTGGAATGCCTACATGTTTATTTTATACCATGTCTTAGTACAGGTACTCCTCACTTAATGACAGAATTCTCTAACTAGGTCATTAAGTGAATTGGTCAATAAGTGAGGAGCTTAAAGGCAGTTGTCTTGTGCTGTGTCTTGGCACCATAGGATTTGTATTTTTAAATCGATGTCACATAACACCACACTTATAAACAAAATATGTAGTCTTACATGATTGGGAAGTCATCATGTAGTATCGTGTAGTGAATTCTAACCAAATGTGGGAACAAGCCAAAGACTGTAAAAGGAGATTCCCAAGACTCACACAGACTGAGAAAGGGGAGTCTCTGCACTGGAGAAGTGGTCATAAGTCCACACAGTTGTTAATTAGGCAGGTTGTTAAATGAGGAGTGGCTGTAATGCCTGGAGAATGTAGTTTTAAAAACTATTAGCTTGCATTTAATCTTAAAGCAACAGAATCCCAGCTAAAACCAGTTTTAAACCATGAAAATGTTAACTGGTAACTCAAAATCTAAAAATAAGGCAGGATTCAGCATTAGCTTCTACAGTACTTCAACTGTGCCATCAAGAGCACAATTTCTTGGGGATGCCGGGATGGCTCAACCAGTTGAGCATCCATTTGCAGCCCCAGGGCCCAAGGATCAAATCCAGGCCCCCGGACCATGCTGAACTGGGGTATGCCCCCAGTTCCGTTCTCACTGGGGCGTGTGTCCCTTGCGGAGGGCACTGGCCCCATTCCTGCCCTGCACAGACCCACACACACCTGTGGAGTGAAACTATGTGGAAAACTAATCACGTGCAACTATGGAGACTGCTCTGGACTCTCCCCCTTCTCTCTGTCTCTCTCTCAGTCAAAAACAATAAAAATAAATCTTTAAGAAAAAGAACACAATTTATTTTTTTGTTTCTCTGCTCCGCACTTCAGTATTGTCATCTCCATCTCCAAACAGGCAAAACTCAAAGCCACAATCTGGCTTCATCAGCAACCAGGGCCACGTGCTTCCTAGCATGAGGCAGACCACTTTCTGTTTCCAGAATTCCAAGTGAGAGAGGTTCATTGAGGGTGCATTCTAGGACAGTGAATGAGGCACAGGAAATAAAAACTGCTGATTATCTCAATTCAGAACAGTTTTCTGAAAAGATTAATTCGCTTCTCTCACACTGCCTGGGATATGTGTAGGTGAGGTAAAAGCTGTTCTATACTCTAAATACTTAGAAAGGAGAAACGGAGACAGCAATGTCTACTACTGGGACCTAGACTTCCATAGGAATACTGATTTTCTTACTTTACCTTTACCAATGACTAGATTTTTTAGACCAGTGCAGTAGAAAAATTTATAAGGATTTGATTGTGTATGTATGTTATTCAAGTCAGCAATAAACTATTTACTGATTTATTTAGTTGTATAGATGAGATATGGTTCCTGCCTTCAAGAAACTCATAGTCTCACCAGGGAGAAAGATATGAGTGAGTCACAGTTATAGCATGTTAAATATTTTAACAGAGTTAGTACACAGTTCTAGGAGAACATATAAAAAGATCTATGTTGGTTTTCTAGTGCGGGATAATAAATTTTTATGATCAGATACAGTCATTGGAAGCAACATACATTTGTTCTCTCATAGCTGTCTTGGTTCAGGAACATGAACAAAACTTAGCTGAGTTGTCTGCTGAGTGACATAAGCCCATAATGAAGACATCAGTCAGGTTTGAGTGCTCATCTCAAGCTTGGGGTCCTTCAAGCTCCCTGGGTTGTTGGCAGAATCGAGCCCATGTGATTGTAGCACGGAGGTCTTCAGTTACTAGAGCCTGAAATTCCCTTCAAGATCAGCAGGAAGGTCCCTCTCACCTCAAGGACGGTCATTCCTTTTAAGGCTTGTCACCTAAATAAGCCAAACCCACCAGAGTTATAAATTAATACATTTTAACAACTCAAGTTCAACTAGTTTGGAACTGTAATTACATATGCAGAATCTCTTCACTATGGACATATTCCATGGGCTAGGAGTAATCCACAGGTCCTGTTCATACTCAAGGGAGAGGACATACAAAAAGTGAACTGAGATGGCTCAGCGGGTTGAGCACTTACTTGCTTTGCAGCTATGGGGTCCGAGGATCAGGTCCCGGCTGACCTATGCAGACCCATGTGCTGAACTGGGGTGTGCTTCCCATATGGGAGGCCCCTCATTCAGTTTCTGCCCTGCACAGCCCACACCCACCTGTGCAATAAATCTATGTCAAAACTAATGATGTATAGCTGTTGAGACCATTTGAGACCTCCTTCTTTCTGTCTCTCTCACTGTCAAACAATAAAATAAATATTAAAAAAAAAAAAGTGGACAACAGACAGAAAAAAAAATAGGATAATAACCCTGCCCGTAGGATTCATCTAGCACAGGAACCAAATTGTCTCTGTCTAAAGAGGTCGAGAATCATTAAGGAAGGGTTCAAGCAATTTGTAAAATATGTGTTTAAGTAACGGAGAATAAATAAGATAGCTTTAGGCAGAAAGGGAGGGAAGGGCATAGAGTTAGTGAACTAAAATAGGCAGCATATAGAGTTCTAAAAGTGAGTAAATGTAGAATAGAAAATAGGTCCAATATGGCTAAGCCAAAATGTTGATAACAAAAATAAATGGCTTTAGTTTTGATGACGTATGGCCATGTTATATAATATGTCATAAAAATATTAGACTTCTTCTGCATGCAATGAAGCATGATCAAGGGTATTTCCACTTCTGTTCATGCATCTATTTATTCATTCACTCATTCACCCATTCTTTCATCAATGATACCCTTTCTCTGCCATCAGGGACTTGCAGTCTAGTGAGTAATGAGTTTGTTTGGCAACTTGTGGAAATATGACTATGACACAATTATAAATCTGTAGCATACCTGTTCAGCCCTAGCAACATTTGACACGGAAAGAACACAGTTCAGCAACCAAAATGATTTTGAAATACTTCTTTTGCTTATAGGTCTTGAAATTTGGAAAAAAAACACAAACTGGGCAACAATATTTTCTAAACTTCCTCTGTTCATTTTCTCCCTCCAGTTTCATCTACTGCATCTGCTTTCATCCTTCTATTTGTAATTTACCTGGCCAGCCTGAGTCTTTCCACATTTGCCATATCCTTACCACATATGTCCTTTTCTTTTTATATAAAAATAAAGGAACCAGGTCTAACAAGTTGGAAACCTCCTCATGGGACCAGATAAAGGGAAAAACTGAGTAGACAAAGCAAAAATCTGTCAGGTAATGGAAGGAGGGAAAGCAGGAGGGACTAGTCCTATTACTATACTGAGGGCTGTCAGAAGAATAAAACAAGGAGAAAAACAAGCCAAATATCACCTGTATAAGACTTTATTAAAGCATTGCAATGTGAGAATGGCTGAAGATGAGAGTTTTGTGGGAACCAAGATGCTTAAAATTTTAGAGGATAAATTGAGAAAGGTCTGTCACAGTTCAGTTTTGTTTTAAGAATTATTCATTTTTCATATTTTTGGAAGACATATGGAAACTGGTGTTGCTTTAATCGTGAAATTAGAAATAGAGCAGGCCTGGACGACAGATTAGCAGCTATTCATGGGTAAAGTTGGGTTTAGCAAGAGGTGTGGGTGGAAAAATTCAGACTTAAGTTCTTGCTCAAGATAGTGGAATTTTTCATTCTTTTAGTATCCTTCACATTATAGGGTTAAACTCTAGGTTTTCTGACAATATAGGGTATAGATACCACCCTCAGATTGGGGAAGGGAAGGCCGGTTAAGACTTTCTCATAAATAAAGTTTTAAAATGAGTAGCATTTCCAAAAGGCAGGCAGATGGGAAAAAGGATGCAGTATTCAAGAGTTAATGTAATTCACATGTTCAAATGACAGGAATGTGTAAAGCCTTGTATATAAGTGCCCATGGAAATGGGTAAGAGAAAAGATAGAAGAAAAACATTATGTTGGAATAAAACAAAACAAAATTGGAAGATAGGTTTTGGACTAGATCAACCACATGAAGATTAAAACTTATCACATTGAAAATGTAGAAAGTGGTTAATTCTGAGAAGGTTTAATTTCTATAAGGGTCTCGAGAAATAAAGGACAATTTACTACCATCAAACTCTGTGCCTGTTGTACATGAAGCCTGGGAGACTGTGAGAGACTATTACCTATTAGCAGTGATGGAAAGAAAGCTGATTGGGTGGTGAACACATTGTAATACATAGAATGGTGTAGTACAGAATTGCACACCTGAACCTAAGTAATTTTTACAACCAATGTAACACTAATAAATTTAACAATTAAAAAAAATGTTTTTCTTGCCTGCAGGACACTTGGCTACATACTGTATATATTCCATGTTCCCTTGCTCTTAGAAAACAGTCTTGTAGTAGATGTATGGCCAATGAAATAGGGGCCACAAAAACACACACCAGTTTCTGGCATGGCCTGTAAAATCCGATGTCATCTTTTGATAGATAGGCGTTGATTTTGCAAGCAAACTAGAAGCAACATGTTAAAGACCACAGAACCTCTATCAGCCTGGGTCCCTGAGTGAAGGGTGTAGCAAGTTCTCCTGACTGCTAATTAGGAGAACTTCAACAAGTAAGGGTTTTCTGTTACAGAACTACCACTACCTTATCCGTACAGAATATTGTCTCCATGTGTAAGGGCATCAGAGAGTGATGCATTCTAAATAAAGGCAAGTGGAAAGCATTCTGTGAAGAATTAAAGAAAATAAGAGAATTAGTCATCATAGACCAGGGCTTCTGAAGAAAGATTTGGCTGAGAGAAAAACAAAGTGGGGTAAAATGAAGAAGTGTTGTACGTAACTTTGATAAAGGAAGTCATGAGGCAATATGCAGGAAGGACTACAGTACTGAACAAGCCAGAGGCTGGATTTCATAGTCAGAGATATTTCTATTATACACTTAAAGAGAGGTAGTATTGATTGATTCAGGTTTTATATCTACAGCATTCTGCATAAGAACTTTTAAAAATGTTTTTTAAGAGCCAATCTTCAGATAGTGATAATACTCTAATTATATGTTTCTGAACATATAAGACATATGGAGTATGTGAATTTTGCTTATATTGTAGTATATGTATAGAAGCCACTCTAGATGGTAAATGTATATTTCTAATAAGAAGGTATTTGCATACATATGATGGTACTTATTCATTCCTTGGGAAAGCGTAGGCAGTGGAATCAAGAGAAAAATATTGCTCTCAACAAATTATTTTGAAGCAATTTAACAGCTAACTTTAAATACTTGAATAATGAATGTCTGCAGTCAAGTTCACATTTTTTGTATTTTTTTTCTTTCAAATCTACAGGTTTAATATTTTTAAATAGCTATTATGGAACAAATTTGTTATATATATATATATATATATATATATCCATATTTTGAATATTTTTCTTTATTCATTCTAACTTATCCCCTTTGATAAATGTATTACCTGATTATATTTGGTCAGAGTACGAACAATTCTAAAAACCAATCATTGCTTTTATCTTTACATGACAACCTACAATGTAAACTTTATAATACAAAATCAAGAAGACCTGGACAATGTAATTTAACTTCTTTACAAGATAAGGAAATTGATTTATACATAAAAAATATGCAATGATTTTAACAAGTTTATTATCATTTAAAAAATTATGTATTTGGATGACCTGTTACTATTCAAAATTGTACTTCAGCTAAGAAAATAGTTATGTTAAGCATATAGACTACACTTACTACTGTGGATCATACGTTGCAAGTGCTTGCAATATATTGGCTCCTTTCCAAGAAATTACTGATTAGGAAGATCAGAGTAAATTTTCATCAACTCAATTAAGTGATTGATATGTCAAATAACCACTCACCACAGTTACTATATTAAGTGGCATTCATTAAGGGTTGTTATCTAGGGTATCCAGGAGGCTTGAGATTTACTTTGATCTTTTGTTATCATTAATCCACACTTTCTTTCATGTGACTCTTTAAATTTATATGAAATGTCAAAACTGCATTTTCCCATTAACACTAATCATTTAGTTATACTCTAGCAATTCCATGAATATTTAGCATGACTCTTTTTGTAATGCATTGTAATTTTCAAATTTATGTGAGTCTCTAGCATTATGTATAAAATAGGGCAGCATAAAAATAAAAAGTTCCTACTATTTTATAATACTTTGATAATTTGGTTCCCCCACTTACCCTCCCTCTCCTATAAAGCACTATAATGGCTTCCCATGGTACCCCCAATACAAGCCATACTCATTCCCTGAGCTACCAGGAACTGCAAGGTATGAACCTCACCCACGTGTTCTCTCTCTTTTCTTGACACTTTTCCAATCAGCCATTCTGTTCCCTGCAAGCTGGCTCTTAGAACACATTAGGGTTCTAAGAAGAAGATTATGTGGGTACTCTCAGAAAAGATAATCACCACCTCCTGACTACCTTTCTCATAGTTCTTCTCTCTTTTTAAAAAAAATATTTATTTTATTGTTTTGAGAGAGAGAGAGAGACAGAGACAGAGAGAAGGGGGAAGGCCCAGCGCAGTCTCCAGAGTTGTACATCATTAGTTTTCACATAGTTTCATTCCATGCAGGTGGACATGGGGCTGCATGGGGCGGGAACCGAACCTGGGGCATCCCATATGGAAAGCACACCCCAGTTCAGCATATGGGTTTGCATGGGCCAGGGTCAGGACTTAATCCCCAGATGCTGCAGCTGCAAGGCAAGCACTCAGCCTGTTGCACTATCCTACTATCCCTCATAGTTCTCTTGAATGACTGCTTTCTGTCCTTCAGATCTCAGTCACCTTGCCTGTCTGGTGATTTGTCATTCTACCAAATCTGTCAGAGTGCCTGGCACATAATAGCTGAGCAAAAACATATTGTTCATGGAACAAAAACAAGCAGGAAGAATGGAATGAGGGAAGAAAATAACAATTGTCCTTTGTACTGTTTATTATGTACTGTGTGCAGTTATGAATGCATAAACCCCTATAATTGCATTTCCGAACTAATTCATCATAAATATTATGAAAAGCTCTAAGTATCATTTTGTGTGATATGCTTCTATAGCTAACGACCATGCAGGTTTTAGTGCTCATGCTAATTACACAAGATTCAAAACATTTCTTTAAGTATACTCTTATGTGATTCAACGTACTTTAGATCTATGGATGGTTTCTTATATAATAGTAATGAAAGAAACATAGCTGTAAACAATCAGGTTACATGCCCATTAGTGTATGGATAAGGCTCTCCTATTGCATGCTTAAATAAAGTAAGTATCTCTATAATTAGCTAATCAGTTTAAACAGTTTTTACTTATTAAATTTTCTTCTCCATTTCCTATTAATAGATTGTTATGGTTGATTTATCTGATGTAATTAATAACTTGGGAACTATTATGACTGCTGAAAGGCATCATTAAAATGAATCTTTAAATATTTTCAAGCTCTTTAATTTTCTTCCTGAAAGATTGAAGAGAGTAGACTCAATTTGAATAGTCTTATTACAACATTAATATAACCTATAGCTCTATTAACTGACCAATTTAAGAATTGTTTCAATTAGTTATATATTTTAATCTCTAAAAAGTACATTGTTACTTTAAAGTAATTACTATTAAGCAGCTGAGGAATTTTAGGGGGAAAAAAAGGGAAAATTTCAAAGGTATCTATTCAAATTTGATATACAACATAATAAAATAGAATACCTTTGTACTTCTTATAAATCACTGAGGTTACAAAATGGACTTTTTGATTTACCTTTAATGGGTAGACCAAGTAGAATTTTAAGGGTTAGCTTCGTTTTAGAATTACAATACTGTGTGACTCATATAACAAAATGTTTGAGCATCTGTAACATGACACTTAATTTTCTAGATAAATTAAGGAATTATTATAAGATCATTATGTCATTAATTTACTCAGTAAATATTTATTGAGCTCTTACTATGTGCCATACACTATGGTACATTCTGGGGCAACAGCAGTGACCTTTGGCCCATGGAAATTATAATCAAGTAAGAAAAGAGGTAGATAGATAAACAGATGGACAGATAGATAGATAGATGATAGATAGATAGAAATTAAAGAAATTTACAAGACAAAAAAGTGGTTTACTATTTTTTAATTAATGTACAATATTATATTAATTTCAATGGCATAGTGACTAGACATTTATATAACTTATGAGGTGATCACCCTGATAAACCTAATATCCATCTGACATCGTACATAGTTATTGAAGTGTTATTGACTATATTCCTTATTCTATACTTTACTTCTCTATTGTACTTCTTAATCCCTTCCATTTTTTCACCCATTTCCCCAAGCCCCTCCCATCTGGTAAACCTCAAAATGTTCTCTGTATCTATGAGTTTGTTCCTGTTTTGTTTGTTTATTTTGTTCTTTAGATTTCACACCTAAGTGAAATCATATGGTTTTTGTTTTTCTCTAACTTTCTCCAGTCAGCACAGTACCCTCTGTGTTCATTCATGTTGTTGCTGATGGCAAGATAGCATTCTTTTTTATGCCTGAGTAATATTCCATTGCATCTGCCTCTTCTTTATCCATTCAGCTATTGATGAACACCCAGATTGCCTCCATAACTTGGCTATTGTAAATGATGCTACAATGAACATACCAAAGCCCATGTCCCTTTGAAGTAGTGTTTTGGGTTTCTTCTGATAAATTCCGATAAACTGGAATTACTAGGTTCTTCTCTGTCTCTTGTAATGGCCTTTGTTTTAAAGTGTGTTTTGTCTGGTGTAAGTATTGCTACCCCAGCTTCATTTGTTTGTTTCAATTTTCATGAAATATCTTTTCCTATCCCTTCACATTTGGTTTGTGTCTCTTTTGATCTAAGTGGGTCTCTTGTAGGCAGCACATATAAGGGTCTTGTTTTCTTATCCATTCAGCCACGTGGTATCTTTTGATTGGAACATTTAATTCATTTACATTTAAAATAATTGTTGATATGTAGTTACTGCCATTTTTATATTCATATTTTTCACCTTTTTTCTCTTCTTTTTCTTCTTAAAGTAGTCCCTCTAACTCTTTTTGTAATCCTGGTCTGGTGGTGATGAACTCCTTTCAGTTTTTCTTGTCTGGGAAGCTCTTTATCTGTCCTTCAGTTCTAAATACATTTTCTGAGAAGAGTAATTTTGGTTGTATTTCCTTGCTTTTTATCATTGAATATTTTGTTCCAATCCCTACTGGCCTACAAAGTTTCTGTTGAGAAATCAGTTGAAAGTCTAAGATAGCCCCCATATAGGAAAATAATGGCTTTTCTCTTGCTGCTTTTAAAATTCTCTTTTACCTTTGGCATTTTAATTATGATGTGTCTTGGTATGGGTTTCCTTGGATTCATCTTGTTTGGAACTTTCTCTGCTTTCTGAGCTTGTATATCTATTTTCTTTACCGGCTAGGGACAGTTTTCCTCATTATTTCTTCAACTAGGTTTCAAGCCTTTGCTCTTTCTCTTATGCTTCTGGTCCCCCTATGGTGTAAATGTTGGTACTCTTGATGTTGTTTTGTAGTTTAGTTGTAAATTTGATGTGGTTGTGCGAGAATGCAAGTAGAGACCTAAAGTTTACCTACTCCACCATTTTGTACCCTTTCTTTGAAATTATGAAATCAATTCATGAAAAGTGTTTCAGGGAGTGCTCAGGAAGAGAAGGAAATGCTTAGAAAGGTGAAGGTGTCTGCCTGATCCTGATGAAGATTATAATGGTGGGTCGTATCTAAGATGGATAGTGAGGACATTAGAATGAATAAAGAGATAACAATATGCTATGAATATGAGTTCTTTAGGCTTTGGAGAATTGATGAATTTTTGGCACATGGCAATAGACATATATAAGATGTACATAGAAAATGAGTTTATTGGAATTGGGTTGTAGGTATTGTTATAGGACAGGACATGAACTTGAAAGTGAGATCTGTTTGAGGATTAAATCATTGCAAAGGTGAATGTCAAGATACTTTTGCATGATTATTCAATCATCAAATATTCTGACTGAAAAAATGAAAGTGGTGGCAAGCCAGATGTTAAAATATTTAAGGAATGAGAAAAAGAAATTAAATTACATCTTTAAATTATTGCAACAAAAAAAGTAGCAGGCACTGTATAGTTGGAATTCAAAGCTAGAAGTTTTCAGGAAGAAAACAGTCTGAAAGTGGCAATGAAGTATAAAGACTCCTATACCAGAAATTTCATTGGGCACCTAAAGTAATTTCATGGCAAACTAACCTTACTTGTTTATCTGGTGGGGACAGTGGATTGGTTTTCAACTCATCCCACCCTTCTTCCTTTTTTTTTCATTACAGTATATTGTTATAATTGCTTTATTTAATAGCTAGTTATTGTTCATCTCTTACTGTGTGTGATTTATATATTATAAGCATGTCTGTATAAAAAAAAAACCTAAAAAAAAATAGCATATATAGGACTTGGTACTATCTGTGGTTTTAAGCATCCAGTGGGGTTCATTGAACACATCACCTGCAGATAAACAGGGACTACTGTAGATTTTTATTTTATTTTATTTTATTTTACTTTTAAGTCTATTATCCATTTTGAGATGGAATCCCAAAGGAATTTGTAGAAATATATTTTCCAGTTATTTTAAAGTCCATGCTGATATTTTAAATTCAGATTTGAGATTGCAGGGTTTTTATTTAAGAAAACTTTTTTTATCCTCTTTCTTTTTTTTGTTTCATGCTGCAAATCTTAGTTCCTAACAACAAGTACTGTTTTATCCTACACTATACCTACAACAGTCTAAAGATAAGAATAATAATATTACTACAACACTAATATTTTAAAATTTTCTTTGCTGTTCTTTGTGTTCTTAGATTATATAACTCTAACAATGAACAGTAAAAATTCTATTTTAAAATTTCACTTCAATAATTGCTTTCTCTGTACAGTTTTGCCTCCCGCTTTATATGTATAGTTCATTATTTCAGGTGTCTTTTCCATTTTTTGGTTTTGCTTTAGTTTTTAATTTACTTTATTTTTTTAATATTGTGACTCATTTCCACCCTCCTTCTAGTGGACATTGATGAAGAGCAAAATATGGAAAGATGCAACCCACATTTTCAAGGTTCTCTCACAGCCAAAGCTTCCGACGTGATGGAGGTTCGGGCAATGTCACATTCTCTCAGAAAGCTCCCTTTCTATGCTGACTCTCTGTTTGCTGCCAGGCTTCTCATAGAGCAGTGTGCGGTTTCTGTGGTGGCCTTTTTTTTTTTTAATTGTTAAATTTAATGAGGTTACATTGGTTGGTAACAATTAGATAGTTTACAGATGTACAAGTCCACATCACCTCATTCATGCATCGTATTATGTGCCCATCACTCAGTATCAGTTCCCCTTCCATCACCTTATATCTAGTGCCCACTCCCACCTCCCGCCACAACTCGCCCCCACCCCACCACACTCTCCTGGTAACCACCAAACCATGGAGTGTGTCCATAATTCTGGTGCCCTATCCCGTTTCCCTCCCACTCTCCCTCCCCCCTCCTCCCCTTCCCTCTGGCAATCACCAAGTTATTGAGTGTGTCCATAGGTCTCTGTTTCTTTGTTACTTTCACTTTTATATTCCACCTATAAGTGAGGTCATGTTTCCTGACTCTTTCAGTCTGACTTATTTCGCTTAATAAGATGGTCTCTAGGTCCATCCATGTTGCCACAAATGACTATAATTTATCATTTCTTATCACTGAGTAGTATTCCATTGTGTAAATGTACCACATCTTCTTTATCCAGTCATCTATCAAAGGGCATTTTGGTTGTTTCCGTGTTCTGGCCACTGTGAACAGTGCTGCGATGAACATGCGGGTACAAACATCTTTACAGCTCAAGGTTTTCAAGTGTTTTGTGTAGATGCCCAGTAGAGGGATAGCTGGGTCATATGGCAATTCCACTTGTAATTTTTTGAGGAATCTCCATACAGCCTTCCATAGTGGTTGTACCAGTTTACATTCCCACCAGCAGTGTATGAGGGTTCCTTTTTGTCCGCAGCCTCTCCAGCACTTGTTATCCCTTGTCTTGTTGATTATAGCCATTCTAAACAGGTGTAAGGTGGTATCTCATTGTGGTTTTTATTTGCATCTCCCTCATTGCTAGTGATGTGGAGCATTTTTTCATATCTCTGTTGGCCATATGTATGTCTTCCTGAGAGAAGTGTCTGTTAAGGTCATCTGCCCATTTTTTAATTGAATTGCTTGTTTTTTTCTTGTTGAGTTGTACAAGTTCTTTGTATATTTTTGATATTAGCCCCTTATCAGTGGCATTGTTTGCAAATATTTTTTCCCAGTTGGTTGGTTGCCTCTTTGCTTTGTTGATGGTTTCCTTTGCAATGCAGAAGCTTTTTAGCTTAATAAGGTCCCATTTGTTTATTTGTGCTTTTACTTCCCTTGCCAATGAGGTCAGATTCATAAAGTCCTCCCTGAATCCCAGGTCCATAAGTTTAGTGCCCATGTTTCCT
>PVKE010017643.1:0-30497 GCA_004027555.1 Craseonycteris thonglongyai
AAAATCAATCACTGAAGGTCATTTTAACTCCCTGGTTATAAATGTGTTCATGTTGTTAAGGACAAAGAACTTTGTTCTAGAGATTGAAAGAGAAGTTCAAAAGCAATATAAAAATATCCTGTTAATGTATTTGACTCTTTCACTCCCCCAGGGACTACGCACATTGACTTAGTTGATGATTTTCTTTCTCCCTCTAGGACCTGTGGCATAGCCACTCCCAGCCATTTATTGCAAAGACACATCATTTTTCTTTGTTGCTGCTTTACAAACAACCACAGCGCTCAACCCCCTAAAATATGACAGCCAGAAAATAAAATCGCTCTTGTCACTGCCTATGACATTTAGTTACTGATTTGGTCCAATAACTCGAGGAGATTTTCAATTTAGTGTTGCAGCATCATAATTGTTTGTTTTTCTTCTTCCTGACTATCTCTAATCACTTTATTTCCAACTCCAAGAAGGACTGGTAAAGGACATGTGCTTCACCAAGACAATAACAGCTTGTCTTTGGATGATGTTTTCTAGCAGGGAGGCTACATTTACAGGCAGTTTTAAATCTGCTAGAAGAGAGGAAAAGTCTTTGACATTGACATTTTGTTCTTTTGTGGCCTCGTACATTTCTTACAGGTGCAAAGCATCCATTTATTTTCTTTTATTAAAATCTGATTAAGTCTTATAGAAATTATCAAATTTATCAAATGAGAAGCAGCAGCTGAGGTCTTATTCATTCAATGATTACAAGCAAGAAATTAATACATTTTTTGTGAAGTCCTTTTTACTCTGGGTGTATGAACAAATGCAGCTCCTTTTTCTTTAAGTAAATTTACCAGTGTAACAGGTTTAACCTCTCTTGTAGTCTGTGTTCTTTGCCCTGATTTTTTCATTTCAAGATGGAATTGCAGCTTATAAAGTTAAGGAACTTGCACTAATTATTTCTAACTTGTTGTGTGAGGCAATTTCCAGACTTCTGAATAGAAGACCATATCTAGAGACCCAACGAGGAATTATTAATTGTGATCCTTTTCCATCTTATTATTCCTCCATTCAGTATGTTAATTAAATTGTAAGATGGAGCTAAAACAGTCTTATTTTTAATTACAGTATTCTAGGTGCCCACTTCCATTTTTTTCATCAAAATACAAAAGCCTAGGTATTAGATTAAAATGACAGAATTTTTCTGGATGACAGGCCAACTTCCATTTTAAAAAGTAGCTTCCCTTGGCTGCCAAGTTTCTATCACTTACTCCCTGTAAATATGCTTACTTTCTCATGGGAGTAGTGGTTTGGTTTATGTGGTTTATAAAGAGCATATTTTGTAATAATATAAAATGCAAATTAGCCAGGCCTCTAATACTGCCCTTAATAATTCAGAATTCATTATACTTTAGCCTGATATTATTGTATTTGATCCTAAAGTGAGCAAACTACTTTAAGAATGATATTTCCTACCTACACGAAGTGAATTAATTAACACATCTAGGCTAACAAAATTAAATAAAACCATGGCTCTTTAGTGAAGTTATGGTAGGTCACTTTATATGGACATCCCCTGCCGTTAGCCCCCCTTACAAGGCTTCTGCAGAAGCATGTCTCAAAGTGTGACCTTGAAACCTCCTCCAGATTCCTGTGCCCAATCTTCTGTAGATCTACTGAAAAAGAACTTTCCAGGTGTGGATTCTGAAGATGCCTGTTTTTTATACATTCTTTAAACTTCTTATGCACCATATAGTTTGAGATTCTGTCCACTCATTTTACAATCTTTTTTGATCAATTATTATGATGCAACCAAGAAGCTTGAAATCTAAAACTAGGCATTGTCCTGTGGTTTGCAGTCTTCACAAAAGGAAAATACGAACAAGTAGCAGCACAGAGGAAGTTGGTGAGGGGTTTTACCTGTGTTTGCTAGGACTGGGGGAAAAGAGCCAAGACCTGGAGCACTACACGGCTAGACTTGTAGCCCTTCAAATGCTCTGCCCATCTTCAGGGAATAGAAGTCAGTCAACCATTGTGATAACAACACAATGCTGGTGTTGTAGAACGATGCCTAGCACACAGGCGGCACTGGTCAAGACCCTTGTTAAATAACGGAGTGCCTGTGAATGATGTGTGTTCTAGGGGAGCCCTGCCCAGAGAATGGGAGGAGTCCAGGCTCTGTGTCAACCCACCACAGCTCTCCACGCAGTGACTACGCAACGTACACCAACAGCAACCACGCTGCCCCCAGCAGCAGTGCCTCTCCCCCTGAAGGCTTCACCTCCCACAGCCTGCAGACCAGTGACGTGGTCATTCATCGCAAAGAGAATGAAGGCTTCGGCTTCGTCATCATCAGCTCCCTCAACAGGCCTGAGTCCGGATCCACTATAAGTAAGTGACAGCTTCGTCTGCCTTTGGATAAGAGATCTTGTCTTATTTTGTGCTGGTGGATAAGAGGTCTTATCTTATTTTGTGCTGGTGGATAGGAGGTCTTGTTTTACTTTGTGCTGGTGGATAAGAGATCTTGTTTTACTTTGTGCTGGTGGTAGGGATACTGGACAAGCAGACCAGAGGCCTGTTGTATGGACCCTGAAAGTCGCAGGCTGTGGGCACAAAGAAGACATCCTTAACACTTGAGAAGCTGAATGTTGCCGACCTTTGGCTCAGGAAGAATGCAAGGCTATAACTAATGTCCCCCTAACCTTACACCTTCATAACAGCTCCTCAATCATTTTAAGATGGAAAGAAAAATAAAGCAGAGTGAAGTGGGGCTGTTGGTGTGAGGGAAGGGGTACTCCTTCCTGTTCAATAGTACGAAACCAGATCTTCAAAGGATCTGGGGAGAAAGCCGTCCAGGCAGTAGCCTTGGGGTGGGAAGGAGCCCAGTGTTCAAGAAATAAATGCACGGAAACCCAGTGCAGCTGCAATACAGTGGACAGGGAGAGTGGCATGAGACCAAGACAGAACTGGGCACAGGCGTCACATGCCCATGGGCAGAAGTCTGGACTGTAGTCTAAATCCATGCAACCATAGGAGGGTTTTAGTCAGTGGACAGCAGTGGGACTTACTTTTAAAAGATAAGTCCAGCTGCTTATGGAACATGAAATTGGGGGAAGAAAGCGAAGGTGGAAGCAAAGGACACAGTCAGGAGGCCATTAAAAGAGCTGTGTGGGTCCAGAGGTAGCAGTGCGTTCCCTGAGGTGGGAGCAGTGCGTAGGGGAGAAGCAGAGGGCTTCACCTCCGGGCTGCCTCCAAATCGGAGGTTCTGTGAGTCTGAAAAACAGGTGACAGCCAGAGAGCCTAGTTCTCTTCACTCAGCCATCTTGGTAGATACGCAGGCTTCCTTGGTGGGTTTCTTTTCAGAAATACTGTTCTCGAAGTCACTTAGCAGGCAGCAAGCAGTAGGACAGAAAGGTGATAGGAAAACTTGTTCATTTTTCATGTTGAAGTCATTTAACCCAAACTTGTAGATAAAACCGCCAGAATGGAGAGCAGCAAGTGAAAAAAATAATTGAGTTATGTTGTGGTCCTAAATTGTTACACATTGTGGTTGTTTTGAGCACATGGTGTGAGGAAGAAGGTGTGTGTGGCAAACAGTACTCAAGAAGTCAAATTATTAGAATGAATAAGAACTCTTCATAATAAACAATGTTATCAAAACACCGCCAGAACTAAGTGGAGAGAATTGCCCTATTTAGCTTTAGCTTTGACAAATTTGAGAGTGAAAACTATAGAAACATTAAACTGCAGTGAACATGTGCAGAAACTAAATTACATCCATCTGAAAGTACAATTTCATTTCTCTTTCTCTTCATGATAACCTGAAGAAATAAATCCAATCTTTAAGCATAGAGCAAAAGCAGAATTCTGTCATTACAATAGATTCGCCAAGATTCAGAGGACACAAGACTAATGATTTTCATGAACCATATAAACAGCCTTCCAGTAATTATTTACATTTGGAGAAAATGTTCACAGACAGCTTTTTGTAACTATTCCAGTCATTCAAACCAATCATTGGGGCAGGGTACCTAAGGACCGGAATAAAAATAAAAAGCGTACTACCACAATGAAAGTATCAAGCATGTATTTAAGATCTCGGCTCCCTTTGAAGTGTGATAACATTATTGCTAAAGATGGAGGAGAAGTGTGTGTGTGTGTGTGTGTGTGTGTACAAGCATGATTTATTACATAAAGAAACCACAAAGGCTTTTTCTACTGAAAATAAAATTCCTACCTGGGTAGATTTGAAAAACAACAAGTGCAAATGCTTACAATTAACATGAGAATTTTTTCTTCCTACCAAGTGATGGTAGAATTACCTCAAACAGTAATTCTAACCATTTTCAAAATGCTATTATTTTACATCACCTTGGAGACTGGAAATATATTCTAAAGTTCATGATGCCTCCTGACTTCTTTTTTCACATATTTATTTCTTTTCAATTTAAGGAGTTTTAAAAGCAAGTTGCCCCCATGTTCTGTGGGAAGAAGCACTGATGGTGTGTAGGGTTTACAGGATATAATTTGCAGCATGCATTTAAGAGGTTTCTGAACCTGATGCTGTTTCATACTTCACTTCTGTAATAATTTAGAACTCATAATTTTGAAAAAAATGCTAAGTGTCTGATGAATGATAAAGAGCCATCCTTGTGCCACATCATCATCAGAACATCTAGGTTTCTCAGGCTCTTTGAGACTGGAAGAGCATGATCCTATCTGGTTCTCCAGAATCACGGTCATTCCAAGGGATGGGTCGTTTTTCTCTTTGTGTCTTCCCCTGAGCCCAAGTATCTGGAACGCATTCGTGGCTTTTCTCATGGCTGCTGAGCACTTTCCTTGGAGCACAGAGGGCTGTGACGCCTTTAGTTGGCATACCATCACCTTTAGGCAAGGGAGTGGCAAGGTTAACAGCCCAAGTGTTCAAATTATACTTCCTGGATTTGAAACCTGGCTCCATCATTTACTAACTATGTGACCTTGAGGAAATTACGTGACTTTGTTGGGCCTTAATTTCCTCAACTGTAAAAAGATTGTTTTACGCTTGTGTTATGGGGTTGCTGTGAGGATTAGAGTACATGGAAGTACTTAGAATAGCACTGATTCAGAGGAAGCACTAAGTATGTCATTGTTTCTGTCTAGACCACTACTCCTGCTAGGAATTATCTTTGCATTCCATCAGCTTACTCTTCTGGGGAAGTGTAGAGTTCACACTGGCTGGCCATTCAGTCAGAGCCCAGAGCAGCTAAATCCATGCAGCAGAAGAGCATCTCTGAGAGCCAGCTCCCCCTCCCCACATGCTGACCTGGGACCACAGTGTGCCCCACCCCCACCTCCCTGCAGCCCGGTCTCTGTGGGCAGTTAAAGCGACCATGACCTTCCAGCTGCCGGTGCCCTAGTGGAGGCTTCGGGCTGGAAGTCTCCCCGGAATTCACAGGCCAATCAACTAGAAAAGTCACAGGAAGCATCAAAATTCACACTTGAATCTGTGCCTGTTAGAATGTCCCCGCAGTCATTATGTCTCTATTGAACATATCAGAGAAGAGAGGAGAGACGAAGAACCCAAATGTTAATGTCCCCACCCTGCAGACCAAAAAAGATTTATCTGCCGTAGCTTCTTCAGCCTGGACAACCACTTTGCCAGCAATGCCAGATGTTTAACCAATTGAGAACTTGGAAGGTATGGTTTCTGGCTGATTATTGCTTGGCATTTTAGTAGGGCTCTTTACCAAAGCCTCACATGTTTTTTTCAAAATATTATTTCTCCAAAAAATAAAGAACTTTCCTTAGTATCAATTAATATTATTGAAAAGCCAGCTATTTGTCTGGGCATAGACAGATCTTGGAAGTTTCCTATCCAAAGTACAAGAATATCCTTCTTGAGATGCCGGGGTAGCTCAACAGGTTGAACATTTGCCTTGCAACCATGAAGTCCAAGGATCAAATCCTGACCCTGGCCTGTGCAAATCCGTATGCTGCAGTGCAGCTAGTAACTGCTGAAATGGTGGTGAAGGTTCTCCCCTCCCATGCGGGTGGCCCCCAGTTCAGTTCCCACCCCCCTCAGCCCCATATCCACCTGTGTGGAATGAAACCATGTCACCACTAATGATGTACAACTATGGAGACTGCTCTGGGCCCTCCCCCTTCTCTCTCTCTCTGTCTGTCACTTCCTCTCAAACAAAAAAATAAATCGTTTTTTTTTTAAAGAATGTCCTTCTTAATTTAAAGTGAGAATAAGCAAGTTTCCTGAGTATATTTGTCCCTTTATTCAAAATATTATTTTTTAGACATTAAAATTGAACCCAAAGGAAAAACAAAGTGCTTTATTGACCAGAGCCTAAGATAAAAGTAAATTACATTTTAAATTCTTAAAAAGATTCAAGCAAAGATTTATAAACAAAGGTGTTCATTGCCATATTATTAATAAACAGAAAATTAGAAACAATGTTAGAACCTTCTCAAAACCTAGAAACTATGGTATACTTGGGAAGTTCCAGGCATTTGCTGCCGTTGACTAACTCTGCTGTCATTCTCACTGAGGTACGAGTACCCAGGATAGACAACACCCACGTAGCCTCTGACTCTGAGTGGAGCATATGCTTACTCTGTAAAAAATGTCCCTGTGGCCGTGTGCAGTGGGGTTGACAGGTTGGTCTTGGGGCCTACCCACCTCAAAGCTGAGTCCTGACATCCGGGTTTAGTAGAGAGCTATAACCTGTCCTTACAGTTGCTTCCTGCTTTCCTATCAGACATTTCCAAGTAAGGCTTCAGTACAAGGGATGACATCTAAGTGACCCTTAGCCGCCTGCTTTTCTATAATTTGTCAGGAAAGTTATGTTGGGATTTATGGGACAGACAGACATGGGCCACTTGGTCATTAACGATAGAGGCTGGCAGCCTATTGAGAGAACTTGCAAACTTGGATGCAAGCCCATAATAAGCTGTGAAATAGAACATATGCAGGACAGGAGCAGCAACCTAAGCAGTCAGTCACGGGAACAATCTCTTCAAACCTTCCTTCTTTTACTCATGTTGTCCTAACAGCAATGACTCGTGTTTCTGTGTCTTTATTGCAAGTGCATTACTGGTCAGCGTGCTGCTGGCTTCTTAACAGTTGCACAGCTCTGTGCTGGTGCTGAAAACCTTTGTTTGCGTGTGTGTGCTTTCTTTGGCACTGGCTGGAGTACAGATGTGGCCATTGTTGACTTTCCTAAGGCTCGCTGCCATCGACGTTCCAGGAAAGAGTTCACTATCTTTGGTGAAATGCCCCTATGACTATCTCAAAGTCCTGGATGATGCCCATACTAGAGTTCAAAAGTTATTCTCTAGATTCAAAAGCTTAGCTACTGGGTCTTTGATGACATTTTAAGAGAGGATGAAATAAAACTGAACAAGTAGTGAGGCAGATTAAGATGTTTCCCACCAAAACTCACTCTACCAACATTACAGCCACTGAAGGGTCATTTAAACTTAGGGCTGCTACAAATTGAAACCAGAAGCTGAGGTTTATGTAGTCTTACCCTAATACAAGGAAATTTAAACTGAACAAAAATTGCATTGAACAACAATCTGAGCTTCACTCCCCCTTATCCACTAACTACTATGTCCCTCAAGGAAGTCCCTTGTCTTCCTATGCCTCTTCCTCATCTAAAATATAAGGGGAAATGGTTTGAACAGCCCCTGCCAGCTCTAAATTATCTTATACCATCAATCAGCATGGAAAATAAGGTATTGGTTTAGTTTTGTCTGTGTGGAAAAAGCTTTGGGTAAGTTTGAGGTCTGGGTCATGTTTTTTATTGGTTGATGCTAATTTTAAACTTACATTGTTTTCATTTTTTATTACATTTTGAAGGTGGCTTCTAACACTTTCAATTCTTTACTTCATCTCAAATTCCATCAAGAAATGATCTGAAACAAGCACTAAACTACACTAACCCAGCTCCCATTTTAGGCCATGTTTTTCTCCTTTTCTCACTTCTGACACACTTGAAAAATGGTAACATTTGTATAACACACTGAGATGAAACAGTGAGGCTACCGGAGGCAAAAGGCAAACTCCCCGGGCGTGCTACCGCCAAACCTCACCCAGCCCTCCTCAGGAGGCAGGCTGCTGTCTTGGCACACCTGTAACCTCTAGTGCCACACTAATTTTAATGGCTCATAATTACAAAGTTTTGCCCTAAAGTGAAGCCTCTGAATATCAGCAACCAATAAGCACTTCATCTTACATGTTATTGGTTCAGGTTGTGGCACGGGATTTTCTTCAACCTTCTACTGAGTTTTTTTATCAATCACCTTAAAAACAGAGAATTAGTCCGACCAGTGCTGATGCTAGGACCTTGACCTTCCCTAATTTACTGGAAAGTTTGACCTATCAATGCTCCATCCCCAAAATTCATTGCTGGGAAGTTACTTAGGTCATACCCCTGCAGTTGAACATGAAAATTAGAAAGTGGGTCTCATTCATTTCTGTTTCTCACTGGTTTGCAAAAGCAAGTTTCCTTTCAGAGTTAACCAGCTGTATAACGTGTAACATTTCCTTATTCCCTAAACAAATCTCTGCTCTGGATTCCTTCAAGGCCTTGGTGCTTTTGCTCTGAGCTTTATGCTGAGAATAGCTCATTCAGGAGGCACCTGGTATCACATACACCGTTAATGTGAGTGCCTTTCTAACAAGAAATACAGAGGGGCAGGGGACACTACATAAAATGCCAGCTTTCCCTTAAATATCTGGCTTCTGAATATAACTCATGAAACTATAAAGTAAGCAAATCTGTTTATAATCTTCTGGAAAAATATATATATGATACAATAAAGATAAGATTGTGTTCATAGTCTTCACTGATATACATGTTTTAAATCAAATCAATTTGTTCATATTCATTAGTGTGCCTTACTTTCTATTTCTACTTCAGAAGGTAGCCAGGAGCTAGGGTAGGAGTGGAGTGTAGTTGCTAAAGATGCAAAGTACATCAAGAAAGGCAGCCCTTATATGTGCCACTCGATCTTCCTATAACATGTCTTTGGTCGTGACACCCCTCATGAAAGTATCTACAGGGTAAAGTCCAAACATCCAAGACCCTGGGTAATCTAGACACAGCCACTTTTTATTAACGGTTCCTCATGGCTCCATTCCACCAAAGCTGGTTTCATTACCCTTGTAGACATCTTTTGCTTTCCTTTTCCAGCATCCATGTTTTGCCTGCTGCCACTTGGAATGTCTCCTTATCCAATAATACATTTTATCAAACTTTCTCCCAGGAGTCTCACCTGTATTTCATTTTCACAGCAACCCCATGAGGTGAAGTTTGCTGCACAAACAGTAAAAATTTCTCATCAGCAGTTCAAAAACCTCTTGATCTCTTAAGAAGCCTTTGCCTGACCCCTCACCCTTCTCCCTCAGTGTTTTCATTAATTCTTATGTGGAATTCTTGGCTGTAAACCCTTTAATTGATTGCTCCCTGGCTTCACATCTATTATTATGTCTGTTATTACTATCTATTATTGCCACTTTACTTTTCATGTGTTTGTTCCGCATCCTCTAAATAAATTGTAAGTTTCCTAAGGGTAAGAAGAAATGACATTTTTTTTAATTCTTCACAGTCACTGGTCATGTGAATTTCAAGGAATTGCCACATAATTTATGTTGATGGGATTGGATTGGATCCTCATGTAGTGATCCAGCACTGTCTTCATGAATGTAAAAGTGTGAATGCTCTCTGTTCTCACTTTCCCTGCACCTAAGCCTAGCCATTCTATCTCTCAAAGGCAGCAAGACAAATCTCTGAGTATGGGCAAAGCAGAGGGGATCACTTATGCAGAGGAACTGTGTGCAAGCTGGTCCCTGCTGGTGTGAGAAATTGCACTATAATAAAGTAGAACTAGAACTGTGTCCCAGAATACAAATTTCCCATCAGTTGTCCTCAGCTTGAGTAAATGATTCAATAGCCAGCTCAGGGCCAGGCAAAGTCTTAGATGAGAGGGTCCTCTAAGAAATCGGGCTCCAGGGCACAGTCTTCGTGCCTCTGGGCAGCCCCTTCAGTCATAAGCATCTGGGCTGCAAAGCCCTTGTCCTCTGAAGGGCCAGGCTGGCGGCCTCTCCCTGGCACTCGTTTTTCCTGGAATCGCCATCCATCTGTGTGAGCACCACCTCAGCGATAATTATATTGTCCTCAACAGGCAGGTTTGGACAGCATCCCAAGCTCCTTACAAAGAAGTATTACTTCAAATTATTTATTCATTTCACAACCTTCATTAACAAAGCAACCCATTTCAGTTCCAAGTGAACAACTTCTGAATCACATTACTTTGTAGGCTCATACCCAGCAAAAACCAGAATGAATTGGGACCAATTGATGAAATTCCATTTTTTTTAATCCTGAGCATGACTATTTTTGTTCCCAAATTCAAACCTGGCTGCCTAGGCCCTACCAGTAAGCACACAGGCAAACAAGAAAAGATTTTGCATGAAACTCTGAGTACTCTGGCCTATGAACTTTGAATTATCCATTAACTAAAATGGAAAGACACATGTAAATTTGTTGGCACTAACAGATTTAAAGATCATTAAATTGTAAAAATCATCTGCATAGAAGAACCATCATTTTTATTTATTCTCAGGAAGAAAAGCAATGCAACCTACCAAAAACTCTGTGAATGCTCACAGTGCATTTTTTTAAAATTGTAGACCATTTTTCTTATTGTTTGAATGGAGCTCATAAATCATAAGTTTTCCCCACTAGGGAATCATTTTTCAGGAAGATTTTTATTATTGTGTTCAAAGACTCTCCAAGCAGCAGCAGAAGGTGAATGTGTACATGTCTTCTAACCGTTGGCTATTCAGTTGTCTTCAAAGCTCCTAAGTGGGTGAGCAGTGGCTGTTCCCTCTGGGCTTATGTCCTGCCACTTCTTGTTAGTCCCTGGTTGGTACAGGGCTCATGCAACTGCGCAGAAAGCCCACATTGCATGTCCAGGGTCATGCTTTCCCGTGGAACATGCCCATCACTCCCCCATGCAGTTCAAATCCCAAGCCTGCATGCAGGTCACTTTTGCAAAAGGCACATTTTTATAATCTATCCAGGCTTCGTGGTACATTTAGTTCTCTGTCATTTTATTATTTTTCTTTTTTTTCCCCAGCAACCAGTCACATTAAAAAAAAATTGATTCCACATTAACAACCATTTTAAGAGGAAGTTGTTAAGTGAGCACAATAATGTTATTTATCACCATTTTTTAGCTATGTTGAAAGGGTGTTATTAGGGAATATTTTCCACATTTGGACTAGGAAAAACAGCATTTCTTTTTGAGCACCAGCCTTTACCAAAGACTCAGGGAGTACTTCCACCCAAACTCCTTCCTGCCATACCAAATTCTCATATAAGCTCTTTCTATTGATTCATTTGACCACCAATAATTTTGAAATTTAAGTTAGATTTTTTTGCCCAGCCTCTTCACAGTATTTGGTGGGAATCATTTCTGTAGATTAATCATCACTTTTCTGGGTGATGCCTGCTAGGCATTCCTATGGTGTAGATAGTGCCAAAGCAAATTAATGAAATAGTGGGGTCTGCATGCTGTTTGCATTTTCGTTTTCTGGTCTGATCTCTTCCAGATCTTATTTTCATAAGCCAAGCAAGTGTTTACTCCACAAACATGCCCAGATGTTAGGCACCTGATGAATCCATCTGCTTTCATGGATGAAATGCCCAAAACCTTCTGTTTGGAAACTGTTCACTATAAAAGTGTACATTTATAGATTCATCATGAAAGGACGATCTTCTAAAAGGAAGGAAGATCACATAGCTTAGAAGTTTTGCCCTGTGCTTTGTTTTCTGGCACAAAGTAGTTGAGAAAACATGAGACAGGAGAATATTCTAACTTAGAAATCATTATTCAAATGCTTTTAGACTTGCTAGATATCAACAACAAGATGAAAAATAGCTCACATCCCAGAAAACACTTGACAAAATTAAAATGCAATAAAACCTGGTGGCCCAGTGTCTTAGTTCACTCAGGCTTCTATGACAGAATACTAAACTGAGTGGCTTGTAAACAACAAAAATTTCTTTCTCAAAGTTCTGGTTGCGGGGAGTCCAAGCTCAAGGCACGAGCAGTTTGGATGTCTGGTGAGGGCCAGCTTTCTTGTTGGTAGACAGCCGTCTTCTCACTAGGTTCTCACAGAGCTGAAGGGGCAAAGGAGGTCTCTGGGCTCTCTTTTATAAGGGCACTAATCCCATTCATGAGGACCCCGTGACCTAGTCACCTGCCAAGGCCCCACCTCTTAACACCACCACATTAGACATTAGGTTTCAACACATGCATTTGGGAAGGACACAAACATCTGGTCCATAGAACCAAGTTGGCCGCTGATAGTGACGCTCCCTGGCGCTAAATGGCTAAGAGAAGGCAGCAGGCATGGCTCTCAGCTCCAATTCATGTGTATGAGCACAAGCTTTACCTAAGTAACTAAGTTCATAGATGAATTCCATTGTCACTCTTCAGAGACTAAGGCAAGCTGTTACCCAAATGTGCTTTCCAGACACAAGACTTGAGCACATCGGGCCCCTGTGACGTCCGTTGCTAATGCCTTCGTTGAGGTTCTAGATCAGCACTGCGCAGCAGAGCTTTCTGAGATGATGCTGGTGTCCTCATCTGCGTTATCCATTACTGTAGCCACTAGCCACGTGTTGACATGAGGTTGCTGTGGCTGAAGAATTACGTTTTTTATTTTATTTTTATTTCAATGAATTTAAATAGACATGTGTGGCTAGTAGCTACCCAGGGGATGTCACAGCTCTGGGACACTCTAGTGGCCTTCAAGTTCCCTCCCTCCTCCAGCCTTCTTCCCACCCTCCTATCCCTCAGTCCACCCTTCACACTGCCACCACGGTACTCTTTCTAAAACAAGTCGATGATTCACTCAACGTTTCTAATTCATTAGTGACTTCTCATTTGCCTGTAAAATTCCAAGCTCCCTGGCAGGCCCATAGCCCTTTCATGCTCTATCCCTTACTACACTCACTCCAGGTGCTCCCTGTTTGTGCCCAATGCACTCCTCCACCCAAAATGCAGACTCGGCTATCCATAGATCTGTGCCTTTGCTGGTCACATCACCAGCGACAGTGATGCCCTCCCATCCTGCTCACCTGGAGAAGTCTTGTTCATCTTTTTCGACGCAGGCTAGGCAGGATTCCCTCTCTGAAGCGTTCCCTGATCCCTTCCACTGCCCCTGTCCCACCTCCTTTCTCTTACTCATTTGACATCAGTTCTTTTTTACTTACCTCTGTTCATTTCCATCCCAAACTTCCTCTTTATTAACCCCTGCTTTTTCATTTTTTCCTCCCACTTTCAAGGTTTAATTACCTATAGTAAATGTTACCCTTTTTAGTCTGTGAGTTTTGACAAGCATGTTTAATTATATAATAATGAAGTCAACCCCTTCTGCCACCCGCAGCCCTGGCAACCACAGCTTTGTCTTCTGTTCTATAGTTTTGCCTTTTCTTATATACATGGAATCATTCATATGTAGCCTTTGAGTTTGGCTTCTTCCACTTAGCCTAATGTGTTTTAGATTTATCTATGTTGTTTCATGTGTCAATATTTGGTGCCTTCTTAATTGTTCAATAGTATTCTACTATGTACCATAGTTTATCCATTCCTTATTTGAAGGATGCGTGGGTTGTTTCCTGTTTTTGATGTTAGGAATACAGTTTCTATGACCTTTTCATAAAAGTTTTTGTGTGAAAATGGGTTTCTCTTTCACTTGGGTAAATACCTGAGTGTAAGATTGCTGGTTCATATGCTGCTAATTTTCAAAGTGGACACATCATTTTGTGTTCTCCGATATGAAGGTTCCAGAAACTCCACATCCCTAGAGTATTTGTTATTTTCAGGCTTTGACGTATTTGTTTAATTTTAGCCACTCTAATAGGTGTGTAATGGGCTTAATTTGGGGCTTAATTTGCATTTTTTCCCTAAAGACTAATGATATCGGGGATCTTTTCATGTGCTTTTTATGGTCATCCTTCTTACCTTCTTTGGTGAAATGCTTTTTCACTTTTGGTCTGCCCTCTAGAATATAATTGGCATTTCACAGTGAACAACAAAATACATTTTGAGGCTCATCAACCCTTCTTTTTTCATTTCTCATTTTAGAGTAATAAAACTCATTTAATGGTGATGATCTCAGGTAAAATTATGGAGACACGTGTCTGCTTAGTAAAAATGAAAACACATATACTTACTACACTTTAAAATACAAGGGATGAGAGAACACATATGTAAGCAGAAATTTCAAAAAAGTTAAAACATGCACTATTTGGATAAGAAAGATAAGGATAAGAAAAACTACACAGTGATGGTCTCACTTTTCAAGTAAGGAAACTGACATGACTTATTTGGTCCTTCAGAGGTCACATTGCAAGTTGTTTTCAAAGTCAATATATGATCAAGATCTTCTAGCTCCTGACCACTGTGCTTGGGGTGCTTTTCATATTTAGTTTTATCCAGTCATGTAAAATTGTACTATTTCAAGTTAAAACATGATATACCGTTAGCGGAACTTTGGCTTCTATGAGAAAATGAAGAACCAATAAATATTCATGTAATCTCCTAGATAACATATTGAAAAGGACAGCTGCCTCAGGAGGGATCATTTGCCTAGGTTAGTATCTGTTTTCCTTTACATTAAGAAAATATTGCAAGAAGTTATTATCTACCAGAGGGCTTAGGGGAATACAATGGAAAGCTGATAGTGCACCTGATTGCTTTTGACATTTACCTATTATAACAAGGAAGCAGTGTGAAGATAGCCAAGTGACTTTTTACAAACCACAATTTCAGAAGCTATAAAAGGGAAAAGGAGATGGCAGAGATAGAATACACTGCATGTGTAAAAATGAGAAACAGGACTTGTCAGCAACACCTGCTTGTAACTATCAACCATTTCTACAGGACCTGCTTGAGAAATTACTAAGAGCCAAGTACATAGATGGGAGCAAAGTCTCAAAAGGCAGTCAAGATACATAGAGGAAGGAAAGAGATGTGGTTTTATAGACCATTTTTAACCCAACACATGGCATCTATGAAATATAATTTTATGACATATTCTGAACCCTTGAAATTGGTTGTCTCATATTTGTATCTGTCAGGGTTTACAGGAGACAAGAGATTTTTAAAGTTTGGGCACATAAATTATTGATCTTTTTTTTCTCCTGAGTAGATTTCAAAACTCTAAATGTTACACCAAAATACTAACTTCAACAACTGATTTAAATTTACAAACAGTATTTCCAGTGTCTATTTTATGGTAGTAAAATGATAACATACTTATTGCTTTTCATTTGTTAGATAGCAATAAAATGGTAGTTAATAAAGAAAAAAGGATTGGGCAATGAATGCTGAACATATTTTTTTTTTAATTAATGGACATAATTTCCAACTTAATATTTATTTATTTTTTTAATTGTTTTTTGACAGAGAGAGAGAGAGATACAGAGACAGAGAGAGAACTGAACTGGGGGAGCTCCCAGTTCAGCACATGGTTCCGCACGGGCCAGGGCCAGGATTCGATCCCCGGTCCCCGGCGCTGCAAAGTGAGCGCTTAACCCACTGAGCCATCCCGGCTTCCCCTGAACATATTTTAAAGACCAAAAAGTGGCAACTCATTTTTCAGGACAAATATAATAAATATTCACTCAAGTTGACAATTTGAGAAATAGTCATATAAGAATATAATTTAGAAATGCAAAGAAAAAATGACTGTAAGATGTAAAATGCTTGCCTTTAGCTCATAGAACTGAAGAGATGGGAACAAATAGGGAGGAAACTAAGATTTTTTTATTATAAGCATTTGGTTTTCTTTTATATTTTTTAATTTATGCATATATTACTTCAATAAATTGTATTAATTACAAGAGATTTTCAGTCACTAGAATATAGTACTTTGTGTATTTTGCCTTTTTTATTTTATGACATGAATTTTGAAATTGTTATACAATTTTCTCATTTTGTAGGATATTCTACTATTTTTAGTAATAATTTTATAAGCCCTCTCTAATAAACTATAAATAAAAGAAACCTCATAGTCAGGAACTAAATGTGTCATTATTAAAGTGATTAACTAATCCTTTGAAAGGTAGATTTGCATGTTTTGAATGGTAGTATCGTATCACATCCCAGCCCTATGACTGTTTTGTTCTTGTTTTAAGCTTCTCTCTAAAACTTCAACTTATATCTCATTGTCCAGAAGTATATTACTGCAACATTTTATCACAAACATCATATAAAGATATTGGAGTTGCTTTAGGATTTTGAGGTTTTGTTTTTGTTTGTTTTTCTTGGCTTTTAGCTTTACATTTTCATGCAGATTTCTAAGAATATGCTGATATTTGCTTTCATCTTAGAGTTAGAATGTGGTATTTTTATTATCTGTATTTCTTTATTTTATATTCATAATACCCTTTAGGCCCGTCCATGTTGTTACAAATAGTAAGATTTCATTCTTTTTATGGCAGAGTAATATTCTATTATATGTATACGTACCGTATCTTCTTTATCCAATTGTCTGTTGATGGGCACTTAGGTTGCTTCCATGTCTTGGCTATTGTAAATAGCATTGCGGTGGACATAGGGGTGCACATATCTTTTCACACTAGTGTTTTGAATTTCTTCAGATAAATACCATAAGTGGAATTGCTGGGTTATAAGGTAGTACTACTTTTGATTTTTTGAGGAACCTCTGTACTGTTTTTCATACTGGTTGCACCGATTTGCAATCCCACCAACAGTGCACAAGAGTTCCCTTTTCTCCACATCCTTACTGACACTTGTTGTTTGTTGATTTGTTGATAATAGCCATTCTGACAGGTGCAAGACAGTATCTAATTGTGGTTTTAATTTGTATTTTTCTGATGATTAGTGACATTGATCATCTTTTTATATATCTGTTAGCCATCTGTATGTCCTCTTTGGAGAAATGTCTATTCAGGTCTTGTGTCCATTTTTTAATTGGACTGTTTGTTGTTTTGGTGTTGAGTTGTATGAGTTATTTATAAATTGTGGATATTAACCGCTTATCAGATGTGTCATTGGCAAATATCTTCTCCTATTCGGAAGACTTTCTTTACATTTTATTGATGGTTTCCTTTGCTAAGCAAAAACATTTTAGTTTGCTATAGTCCCATTTGTTTATTTCTTTGTTTCCCTTTCCCACAGAGATAGATCAGAAAAAAATATTACTATTTTTTTACTGCCTATGTTTTCTTCTAAGAATTTTATGGTGTCAGGTTTTACATCTAAATCTTTAATCCATTTTGAGTTTATTCTTCTATATGGTGTAAAGGTGGCCCAGTTTTATTTATTTATTTATTTTTGCATGCATCTGTCTAGTTTTCCTAACACCACTTATTGAATAGGTTGTCTTTATTATATATTCTTACTTCTTTTGTCATAGATTAAGTGACCATATAGGTGTAGGGTTTTTTTCTGTGCTTTCTATTGTGCGCCATTGAAGAATTAGGATCTTCGAGAATATACTTAGCAGAAATTATTTGGACTACCTCTTCTAGTGATGTGTATAAAAATGAGAAATGTAGCCACCATAGAAAAGAATTGTTTTGCTTCTTCCCCACCACTTTTTGTGAACATTTTTCTTGATAGCTTCACCATAGTCTCATTAAAAACAGTGGAGTGATATATGGAGGAAATATACTATGGATCTATCTACATTGTCTTCGGGGCTTGGTACAAAATGAAAATGTGATGTCCTTCTTGAAAAATTCTTGAAAGTGCCAAAATAGTGACAACAGGCCATTAAACCAAACACAAGGCCCTTTTGAGAGTATCGACCTATGTGACTGCACAGGTCACATACCCACAAATCTGGCCCTGTGTCTACAAGCCCACCAAATCTTTCCAAAAAACAAAACCATTTTAACTCAGGCTTGTGTTTCAAAATAGTAGAGGACTCAAGTAATAGCTCATTACCATTCCTAATGCAATGAGTTTTCTTTTGATAACCAATTCACTCCCAGCAATTAAGAAGTATACAAAGTAAGTTATCATTGAGGGACGTTTCTTTCTCTCCAGCCATATTGTAAGTACTTTCTATATGGTGCTTTCTACCCTTGGAAACATGAGTTCAGCTGAGCTCCCAAATTGCTAGTAATGGGCTCCTCTTCCCACTCTCCCCACTGACCATATGCTTATTACAAAATGCAGGTAACTAAACTGCTCAACCACAAAAGAATTACTCATGAAGCTGGGGGGAAAAGTGCATTTTTTGAATATGCAGTCCTTAAAACACCAGCTGCTAGATTTTAGGTCTTGTAACTCATTTGGCTATGAGTTTCAGAGATGTTTTCATTTTTGGAAAGCTAAATTTCACAGACTTCTAGAGGAAAACAAGTCATATGGTCTGCTTTTTCTTAATTTTGCCACAATTTCTTAAAAATACCAAACACATGGTTTTCCCCCACATCTTTGCTCCCAATGACCAAGAAAAGCTCTTTTGAAGGACATGTCACACTCTAGGAAAGGCCATCTAGCTAAATGAGTTTGTCACCATAGAACATATTCATTTAGGACTTCTAAGAAGGAGAGATGAAAAATAAGCAAGAGTAAGATCAGGCCTAGGTTTCTGAAAGTAGAAAAATCGGATTCTTCACCAGATACGGAGAGAACACTTTGTGACTATTACTATTATGTTATTTGTGTGTGTTCTCTAGCCATCTAAGAGGATCTGGGCAAAGGCATCTCATTAGGATCTCAGATAGGGAACCAATAAGTATGAGGGCAGGAGGACCCACCTACAAAGCATCCTCTCCTTGTTTTGATAGAAACTTCTTTACCACCATGAGTTTTTCACTAAGGGAGCCACCACTTATCCTAAGAACACTTGGGTCATCCCTCCTCCTCAGGATGACTTTTCTTTTTCTTAGCACTCTCTGAGTCCAGGGTGGACTCAGCAATTCACCCCTCATCTCTACTATTCTTGTTGCATGTTACCTTTACCACAGATTTGCCATTTCTGTTCTAAGTGTTTTTATTTGATTGCCCCTGGTCTCCTCAACTAGACTGTGAGTTTCTTCAGGTAAAATACCATGTGTTGTTTTATTGTTTTCTTCCCCAGTGGGCCTAACATTATGCCTGTTGCTTGGAATGTGCTATGCAGAAATGTGTTATTAATGGATTAATTGATCAGCCTGCCCAAACCCACAACTTTAAAACTTGATAGTGAATAATTTTCACTGGTTACTTTAAGAAAACCAACGGGAATCATCCAATTTAAAAAATTCTTTTCATATCAGATCTCAAATTCAAAATCCAAACTAACTTCTTTTGCCTTTTTAAGCTAATGGTATGTTGCTTAATCTTCACAAATTAATGGAATTGTGAGCTAATGAGAGTTTATACTATTGATTGTCTTTGAAGTATTTATTTTTGTCACACTCATTTTAGAAACTTTTCACATATAAGTTTGACACAATTGATGCAGAATTCACTTTCTCTGTTTAATGTTTCCCTTCATATACAACACCATAGTGTGGGAGCTATTAGGTTGGTACAAACATAATTGCAGTTTTTGCATTGTTGAAATTTGCTATTTGATATTGGAATACATTCTTAAATTAATATAGTTATGTTATACATCATTTTAATATGCATTTCTGACTTTATGTTTTTTGTTAATGATTTATTACTTGCTGCTTATTTTATATTTATTTTAGACTATGGAAATGATGTTAGACAAAAAGCAAATTCGAGCGATTTTCTTACTCAAGTTTAAAATGGGTCATAAAGCAGCTGAGACAACTCGCAGCATCAACACATTTGGCCCAGGAACTGCTAACAAATGTACAATGCAGTGATGAAGTACTGCAAAGAAGACAAGAGCCCTGATGATGAGGAGCATAGTGGCCCACCATCAAAAGTTGACAACAACAAATTTAGAGCCTTCACAGAAGCTGATCTTCTTACAACTACACGAGAAGTTGCCCAAAACTCAACGTTGACCATTTTACAGTCATTTGGCATTTGAAACAAGTTGGAAAGTTGAAAAAGCTCGATAAGTGAGTGCCTCATGAGCTGACTGAAAATCCAAAAAATTGTCATTTTGAAGTGTCATCTTCTCTTATTCTACGCAGTAACAGTGAACCATCACAGTCAGTTGTGATGTGCAAACAATGATGACCAGCTCACTGTTGGATCAAGAAGAAGCTCAAAGCACTTCCAAAAACCACACTTGCACCACAAAAAGGTCATAGTCACTGATTGGTAGTCTACTGCCTGTCTGATCTACTACAGCTTTCTGAATCCTGGTGAAACTATTCCATATGAAAACTATGCTCAGCAAATCGATGAGATGCACTGAAAACTGCAACACCTCAAACCAGCATTAATCAACAGAAAGGGTGCAATTCTTCTCCACAACCAATGCTTCACAAGTTGAATTAATTGGGCTACAAAGTTTTGCCTCATCCACCACATTCACCTGACCTCTTGCCAACTACCACTTCTTCAAGCATCTCAACAACTTTTTACAGGGAAAACACTTCCACAACCAGCAGGATGCAGAAAATGCTTTCCAAGAGTTTGTTGAATCCTGAAGCACAGAATTTTATGCTACAGGAATACACAAATTTATTTCTCATTGGCAAAAATGTGTTGATTATAATGGTTCCTTTTTGACTAATAAAGATATGGTTGAGCCTAGTTATTATATAATTATTTAAAATTCATGGTCCAAAATAGCAATTACTTTTGTACCAACCTAATATTAACAAAGAGGTACTTAAATATAAACGAGTAACAGGCATTTCCTTCTCTGAAATGAAATACATATGTAATAACAAGTAAATATGAAAGAAAGTGGTGGCCTCAAATGCAGCTAAGAATTTCAGGAAGACTCCATCACCAAAAATTTCAGGAAGAATCCATCACCAAAGCAAGAAAAGTTCTTTAGGCAACTATTCAATCTTTATGGGAACCAACCCAAGGTTCACAAGAGCTTATAGGTTGGCCAATGGCTGAAGGAGCCTGAATAGATGTTACAAAAGTCCCAGAAAAGCACACAGTAACAAAAAGGGAGGATCGGTGCTTCTGTTAGTACTATGGCTAGCAACCCAAAGAATCCAGGCCTTTAGAACAAACTTAGAGAGCATTTGGTTGAACAGGAATGTCTCTGATATTCCTACCAAAAACAAGTGTGCTATGTTGAGCAGTGCCAAAAAGTCAATTCATCTACTGAAAAATATAAAACATATTGCAGTATAAATGTACAGTAGTGTTTTACCCAGAAAGTAAGAAAGAAAAAAATGATAGGTTGTTTTTCCCACAGTTTATGTGATTTGCAATTAAAAGGAAATTTGTAACTAGTCTAAATTGTCTCCTTTCCAAATACCAGTCTGTTCAAAGCCACATGACACATTGCAACTTTTCCCAAATATCTGTGTATCCTAAGCACACTGCATCAAAAAAGACTGATCCAAAGACTTGATTTATGTTGCTGTCTGACAGATGATATCTGGAAGGCATGCTGTCTAAATGGACTGCACTCAGGCAGTTACCTTAGTCATCAATTCTCAGAGAATTAATGAATACCATTCGTCCCAAGAATAGAAACCAAGGTCAGGGCCTCTTCCATGCTCTGCAATTCCATTAGCAATGCACAGAAAGCACTTAGGTCATAAGTTCTCTAGAGCTTATAACTGAGCAAATGGAACTGCATCTTATTTCCAGAGAGAATCTTCTCCGAGCACACCCCTTGTCAATGATTTGTTGTGTATCAACATTCAATGCACTTACGTATGTAGGGCATATGCTGGTAAAAGAAAATCAGGCTGTCTTCAGCTGCCAAGAGTTTCAAGTACAGTTTTTATTAAAGGAAATGCCAATAGAAACAATTTTATTAAAATTATATCAGGTATTTCCTATTACTGGACGTACATTTTTTTAAAGATTTTATTGTTTAAGAGAAGGTGAGAGAGAGAAGTGGGGAGAGCTCAGAGCAGTTTCCATAGTTGTACATCATTGGTTGTAACATAATTTTAGTCCATACAGGTGGATGTGGGGCCATACGGAGCAGAAACTGAACTAGGGGCCTTCTGCATGGGAGACGAGAACCTTCACCATCATCCCAGCAGTAACAAGCTGAACCTCAGTTCAGCATATGAGTTTGCATGAGCTGGAGCCAGGATTCAATCCCCAGACCTTGCAGCTGCAAGGCAAGCACTCAACATTCTGAGTTATCCCAGCGTCGCTGGACATACATTTTTAAATTGTGTACTCACTCAGATTTTCTGTAAGCACTTGGTCATACTATGTGGCTGCCAGAGAATTTATTTCAGCTTTTATTCTTTTATTTTGGTATTTATTCTTTCATTTAGTTTTTATTCTACCCATCCTAATAAGTTTATAATGAAACTTCCTTCTTGAGGTCTCAAGCACCACACAGCATACTTTTCTAAACTAGATCTCACCAGTAATCTCCTCACTCCCCCTAATTCAAACTGCTTTCAACCTGCCACATTTCAAAAAATGAAAAGAGGAGAGTAACCCAAGGTTTGAAGCCACATGCATAGGTTTGAATCCTGGCTTTGACACTTATTTGTTTTCTTAACAATAAAATTAGCATGATAATTACTCACTTATAGCTACTTTACACAATTGCTGTAAGAATTTGGAATACGTGCCTAGCACAGTGCCTGGAAATTAACAAAAAATAACTGTTGTGTTTATTGTTGAGCACATTAAATAGTGTAATTGTGTGTGTGAGTGTGTGTGTGTGTGTGTGTGTGTGTGTATGAAATCTTTGTTTTGAGATATTTGGGGTTTTATGCCCTGTAGATCCTAAGTGATCTACAATAATGGAGGGGGAGCTGAGGCATGAATAATTCAAAACAGCAAATTATCCAAATACCATTTGGATGTGTTTTAACAAATTTTTTTAATTTTATTTCAAACATGAGTATTTCTATTACCCCTAAAAATGACTTCAAATAAAAGAATGACACAATGATGCCAAGTCCTAACTAAAAGGGAGCTGAGGAGCTGTCCAATTTTCCTGCCCCCCTTCTCTCTTCTCCTTTTCTCTCCCCTCCTCTTCCCTCCTCACTTCTCCCTTTCTCTTCCCTCCTCTTTCCTCCTCACTTCCTCACACCTGCCTGTCTAAAGACAGCTGCCATAAAGAACCTGTCTCAAGCAGAGTTTCAGTCTCCCACTCTCCCCCAGATCTGGCCAGTGGTGAAGTGCTTAGGATTTCCTGCTTAGAGAAAGGATGCAGTCACCGAATAGAAGTGCCAGGTGCTCACAGAGCAAGTGCTCCAATGAAAGGAGGAGACAGTAAAGTCAAGAGAGGCTGTTTGGTACCTTGGTCAAAAGCAAAGACTGTGAGGATGCCAGGATGGCTCAGCAGTTGAGCACTTGCCTTGCAAATGCAAGGTCTGGGATTTGGTTCCCACCCCAGCCTGTGAAAACCCATGTGCTAAACTGCAGTGCAACTGGTAACCACCAGGATGATTCGGGGCGAAGGTTCTTGCCTCCCATGCAGGAAACCCTTGGTTCAGTTCCCACCCCACATGGTCCCACATCTACCTGTGTGGAATGAAACCATGTCACAACTCATGATGTACAACTATGGAGACTGCTCTACCCTCCCCCCTTCTCTCTGTCTCTCTCAGTCTCTCACCTTCTCTCAAAAACAATAAAATAAATCTTAAAAAACAAAAAAAAAGCAAAGACTGTGGAATCTGACAGGCTGAGATTCTAAAGCCTGGTTGGCCTACATAACGTTGGATACACTGCTAACCTCTTTATGCCTCAGTTTCTTTCTCTGTAAACATGTGATGATAATGCTATCAGGTATCTCACATGATTTGTTAAGGATAAACTTATATAATATGTATATTTCAATGTAGTTATGAATGTGTATGTGTGTAAGGCTCAATGTGCATAATAAAGAGATCTATATTATGCTGACTTCTCTTTGAATAATAAACTTTTACATACCAGTTAGTATTTCTCTACAGAAAATACTACATTGTGTGTGTGTGTGAAATAGAGGAAAACAAGTAGGATACTTAGCCTCATGTAGTAACAATATAATTCCCCAAACACACCTCTCTTTCCCAAATGAAGCTGTTTTCCTGGTTGATACTTGGTGGATATTACTTTGTAGTAAGCACAGTGTTCCTTTAGTTTTAGCAGTGTGATAGATTTATGCCATGTGGAAAGAATTCAAGCTGGTACCTACACACAAGCATATACCCATCAGTAGTAATATCAGAAACATTACAAAGATACTAGTTATTAAAAAAAAATGAAAGAAAAGTTCATACATATACATCACTTCGTCCATGCCAGGCACTGTTCTAGTCACTTTATGTATGATAACATTTAATTCTCAGAACTGTCCTATGAAGTCAATGATATGATCTCAGTTTTACTGTTGAAAACTGGAAACTCAGAAAGGTCCAGTAACTTTCCAGTGGTCACAAGGTAGATAACAACATATGCATTCTGGCCGTGGAAGCCGTATCACTTATTGAGTGTTCCAGGACACTGCTGAACATGAACAGGAATGAAAGCTCATTCTAATTATGGTTGAAGACCAAACAACTCCAATACCTATGTCATTTTAAAAAAATAAGTAAATGAATGGGTTCTTGTGAGATATCTACTTAAGAAGTATATTGTCCTAAGGCTCTTGTCCTAAGTATATTGTCCTAAGGATGATCATTAATATGCTTGAAGTAAGGTGTTCATAACTAAAGCCATTAGTGTCTGTAGTAAATAAAATGTGTTTGAGCTTCCAATGATGTGAATTTTACTTTGAAGGCACAGGCTTAGCCAATATTTTCATACTCTTCCTATAACCTTTCACAATAGAAATATGATCATAATACTGCTTCATTACCTCACTGATTGTCCTTCCTTATCATGGTTATTAGCTGATGTTCCGCCTTTCACTATAACACTACGCAAGACAGAGTTTAAGGAACAGACACCCCCGGCGCATAATGAATGGTGGAGTGTCTCTTTGCCTCTTTATGCAGATTAAATCAATACCTGACTTCCACAGGGATAGCAGCAAGGCAGTCATTGGCAGGTAGTGTGCTGGCGAGGGCTCCTTGTCTTGAAGCAGAGAGGAAAGGGAACAGGTTTCTAAATTGTAAGCTTTTTGAGGGAGGTTAGAAGGGCCCTGTGTACTTTTGATCTCTGACCCCAGCTAGGTATCCTGGTAGAGACTCAAATACCGTACTTGCATTGAACAAAAGTCAACCTGCTTGAAAATTCTATATCCTCATGTGCCCAGCTCTCCTCACACATATAAATAAATAATAATAAAATTAAATAAATTTTCATTATTTTAAAGAGGAATCTAGTATACTTCATCAATTCTAATATACATTTTTATATTTACTATCTTAAAAATTAGAGAGTATCTTGGAGTCAATGGGATTAATTTAATTGGCCAAGTTGGGTTTGTGTGTGTATGTGTGTGTGTGTGTGTGGTACATAAAATAAAGGTGTGTTGTACCATCAATGGCATCTTAGATTTGATTAAATACACTATATAAGGGCTGTTTGGGAAAAAAATCCAGCCATAAATGCTTTTGAGTTTCATATTACATGGCTGGATTCTTTACAGACAACCCTTGTATATCTGATACAAGCAAGATCTCAGCATACCTAGTAAATTAACTCAAAAGCAGAGAGACTTAAGATTTGAAAACTGCATCAGCCTTTAACTGAAGCTTAAGCTTAGTAGATGAGTGGGAAGTTAATCATATAAAACTTCTTTACCAGCCAGCGACAGTCCCTATTTTAACATATTTTCTTTCCTGTTTTCTCCTCAATGTAAAATAGGAAAGGGTGTAATTAAATTCCTGGCATTCAGTGTATCTTTCTGAAACTGTGTATCATTGTCTCTAGAGTCTGAGCTCTTTGGGCATAGTGTTTTATAACTATGGTTCTCAAAATTTTGTCTATATTGAAATTTCTTCAGGGTCTTCTTACAAATTCGTGACCCTTTTCTGCCTAGACTTTCTGATTCACAAGGTCCAGGGGAAGGCCCAAAGGGTTGAGTTTTTAATCCTACAGTGATGAAGATACATCCCAAAGTTTGAGAATCGCTGGTCCATATGTTTGGAATTGACCTGTGACTGCAAAGGACTTGAATTTAGAAACTCTAGTCTCCAGAGTAGGCACAGGACCACGTTTGATAGAAGTGATCTTTGTTTCCAAAGGCAACTATACTGACAAAAGGAGCTCTGACATTGCATTGTTTCCTGCGGTGCTGGGACTCAAAGCCAGAGCACGTGTTGCTAATCTATAGGAATCTCTTTCTGTTGCGGGTTATTTTAGCTGTGCCCCATAAAATCGGACGCATCATTGATGGGAGTCCTGCAGATCGCTGTGCCAAACTAAAGGTGGGAGATCGGATCTTAGCAGTGAACAGCCAGTCTATCATCAACATGCCCCACGCAGACATTGTGAAGCTCATCAAGGACG
The DNA here is from genome assembly GCA_004027555.1 of Craseonycteris thonglongyai. Taxonomy (NCBI): domain Eukaryota; kingdom Metazoa; phylum Chordata; class Mammalia; order Chiroptera; family Craseonycteridae; genus Craseonycteris; species Craseonycteris thonglongyai. Next base: position 26,485 of record PVKE010017643.1, read on the forward strand.
CAGGTCTCAGTGTCACCCTTCGCATCATCCCTCAGGAGGGTGAGTGCCTGAGCCAGGTCATGGAAGCCACCTGGCCACCATCTGCTATCAGAGTGTCACAAGTAGTTAATAACACCTTGGCATACATGCACTTTCTGTTGCAACTTGTATCCTGTTTATTCAGTACTAATTTCAGAGATCATGCTGTGTGGCATTATAGACAAATAGTGTGAATCCCACTAGACTGAGTTATCCAGTCATTCCCTGTGGTCCCAGGAGTACTATTTTTATGGTTACATTAAGCCATAATCCATTCAACGGAGATGATGGAGTTACAAGTCTGAAGAAGAGGAAGAAAAAACATATATTCATGTTAACAGTTAAGCTCTGGAGGATTCTTCAAAGTCAGATTGATTTTGAAAAGCTTGAGGAAGCATTGTAGTATAAAGAGAGCTCATTTAGAAAATGTTGCATCTGATAAGAATTTTAAATTTCTACTTAGCCTTTGAATTTCTCTATACAAAGACTCCACCCTGAGGCTTGAAGAGTAGTGAGCATCACAACGCACAGCCAGGCCTTATGGGGCCATGAAGTATAGAGTACCATTCACCATAAAGTCATGATTTCTGAACACAGTGGGTTTATTACTCATTTGTAGCTGCTGACTTACTAATGATATTCGAGAATTCAGTCCCTGGAGCTCCCTGGTGAATGGATTACAGGGTCCCACATGGAGAGTGATGGGCTCACTCACCTTGCCTCCCTCTGTTTGCTTCATCTACTGATTCCATCTTGAAACTCTGAAAAGAAAGCACCGAACAACCACCTGACTTTAATTATAAAACAGTGGTTCTTGGGGAAGCTGGGATGGCTCAGCGGGTTGAGCACTCGCTTTGCAGCCCCAGGGCCCGAGGATCAAATCCTGGCCCCAATCCAGGAGGACCCATGTGCTGAGCTGGGGTGTGCCCCCAGTTCGGTTCATACCAGGGCCTATGCAGGAGGTTCCCAGCCCAGTTCCTGCCCTGCGCAGCCCCACACCCACCTGTGGAGTGAAACTATATGGAAAACTAATGTTGTCAACTATGGAGACTGCTCTGGGCCCTCCCCCTTCCCTCTGTCTCTCTCTATCTCTCTCTGTCAAAACTCAATAAAATTAATCTTTCTAAAAATAAATAAATAAATAAATAAATAAATAAATAAATAAATAAATAAAACAGTGGTTCTCAGCTGAGGTGATTTTGTCCCCCCCAAGGGACTTTTATCAATTTCTAGAGACATTTTTGATTAACGTGATTAGAATGAGCATACTAACTGACATCTAGTGGGTAGAGAGCAGGGATGCTGAACATCTTACAATGCATAGGACAGTCCTCACAGCAAAGAATTATCTGGTCCAAAACATCAATAATGCTGAGATTGAGAAACTCTGATACAAGTGTAGAAGTAATTTAAAATTTGAGGCTGTGAGAAAAAGAAAAGAAAGGTTTAGAGTGGTTTATAAAGGAAATGTTAATAGATCACCTTCTTTTTATCACCCAACTAACAGAAAGAAAAGATAATGAATAGAACATGACCATGGTTTGGTTTTGTTTTTAACTTGTTATCTGCACACACCATTATGTATAAAATATTCAATGGGAAATTACTCTAGCAATATTGCTCACTAAAAATCTAACTTGCCTTTCCATTTTCCCACTCTGAAATATGTCTGTCTTGCTCTTATTCTAACATAGGGAAATAATTTCAGTTGAAAATTTGATGCTATTACAATAAATTCCAAGAAGCAGTTTTAATAAACAGTAAGTTACTTCACTTTCCTTCACCCAATGATTTCTTTTTAAGATTTATTTCACTGTTTTTGACAGACAGAGAGAAACAGAGAGAAGGGTGAGGGCCCAAAGACGCCTTGCATAGCTTTAGTCATCAGTTTTTGACATGGTTTTGTTCCACACAGGTGGGCGGGGGCTGCGCAGGACAGGAGCTGGGCTGGGCGCTTCCCGAGTGGGAAGTACATCCCAGTTCAGCATATGGGTCCGCACAGGCCACTGCAAAGCAAGCACTTAACCCACGGAGCCATCCCAGCTTCCCCTATTTTTTTTATTTTTATTTATTTATTTATTTTGTCTTTCTGGAGAACCATGGAATACAGAGGGTTCTTAAGCGATAAGACTAACAAGAAACTGGAGAGAAGATTGTAGAAAGTATTTACTTTTATTATGAATAGTCCCTTACTCAAACCTTGGAATACTGGTAAGGCTTCTCATTACACCAAAAAGTAGTAGCTAAATGTCCTCTCTCAGTGTGCAATGCAGGAAAAATAGAATATGGTTTAGCGCTTACTTCTTTGAATTATTGTTTTCATCACTTTAACAGGTTTTTTATATTTTTGTAATTCTTTCTTCCAGCAAAATGACACCCTTGTTCATAACCTTGCTGCACAACACTTACAACTTAAGAAAGAACTCTAATTCTGGGTGTGGTATTGGCACGATCAGTAAGCAGCAGTCTTAAAGTCTAACAGAAACTGAAGTAGCTGAGGCCTTGAGTCATTGAGGAGGCCGACTCACACGTCTGGCCACCTCCTGCCCTGTGTCAGAGTCAAGATGGCCGTCTGTTGTTTGCCCCTTGCAGAGCTCAGCAGCCCGGCCTCGGCACCCAGCTCCGAGAAGCCGAGCCCCATGGCACAGCAGCACAGCCCCGTGGCCCAGCAGAGTCCTCTGGCCCAGCCGAGCCCGGCCACCCCCAACAGCCCTGCTGCCCAGCTGGCGCCTCCTCAGCCACTGCAGCTGCAAGGACATGAAAACAGGTGAGGTTTCCCCTGGCTTTGCTGCTTCCAAGAGGTGAGGGAGGCAGGACAGGACACAGGCGGGACCGTGATTTTCGTGAAGTGGAAATTGCTGTATGCACCTTTGTGTAATTTTGAGATTGTGTGCATGTTATCAGTGTGGTTTTATTAGCAAATACAATTGTCTGCGCTTCACAAGAAGAGAAGTTATCCTGAAGAAATGATGAGAAATTGCAGATGAGTAGAAGTTAACTAGCTGAAGAGCAAATTAGAGAGAGTCCAGCCACAGTGAAAAGCGTTGTACAAAGGCCCTGTGGCAGGAGGGAGGGTACAAGCAGGAAGGAGGGAAAAAAGGAAGGGAGGAAGGGGATTTGAGATGAAGCCAGTGAGGGTGGCAGGGGCCTGCCCTGTAGGGTCTTGTAGGCATGTTAAAGATTTTGATCGTATGTACTGAGAAGTCATTTGGAGGGCTTTAAGCTGAGGACTGACGTTGGATTTGTTTTTCAAGATCTCTCAGTCAGCCCCACAGAGAACAGACTAAAGGCTGTTCAGAGTGAATCAGGGTAAGCAGTCACAGATGCCTGCCAATATCCACTGAGCCATAAAGCTGGGGGCTCAGAGAATAATGGTGGTGTGCAGAAGAAGAAACGTTGAAGGATTTGAGTATTAATAAACATTAGCATGTTTAGCACATTTTACCTTCTAGCCTCCTACCCATGATCTAGTTAGGTTCTTCCATTTCTCATCATTAACTAATATAAATAAGGCACTTTGACCTTCCACAAAAAAGGATGCCATATGAAAACCACATAATCTTATTGTGACTTTTGTGTAAGAAGGAACCTCATTTTGGTTATGCCATTAAAGAAGGAGAGCAAGATATGTTCCCATTGTTTGCCCACTTTCTAAGGAGAAAATAGAACAGTCCACAGGAACACTTCTGAATACAAAACCCTCGCTGATCTTTTTCATGTTCCTAATGTTTTCTGAACATCTGCGTCCCATTTCCTGCTTCCCATGTTGGTGAAGATGAAGTGAGACCCAGTTTTTGAGTCCCAGAATTCTCTGGGTTCATCACTCACACTGTTGTTGAGCAAATATTTCCCCTATGCCACAGGTGTTATTTCCATAAAGCACTGTTCTATCCTGATTATCCCATTTGCTTTCATAGAAAAGTAAATGTCCTCAGCTGTTCATGGTTCTAATATTTTTTTTAATTTATTTTAATTTATAATTCATTTAGTTTTTT
>PVKE010017644.1:0-30492 GCA_004027555.1 Craseonycteris thonglongyai
AAAAAAAAAAAAAAAAGAATTAGCCATTGGCTTTGGGGAGTAAACACCAGCTTAAGAAAAACATTATTTGCTTTCCTAATCCCTCACTGATATATCTTTGTTATAAAACCAAAGCAACACTGAACTGAGATGACCTGACTACGGGATCATTAGTTTCAAGAGTAAAAATGCCAAAAGCGAGAAACAGTGTCTCTTCCTTCTAAGGAATGAGGTCAGGTGCAGGTTACCTGTGGGGAAGCCAGAACCAAAGGGGCCAAAGACCCAGCCAGGGAGGCCTGACCTGGCCAAACAGAGCTTACTCAGTTCATTCTCTGCCATAATAAATATCCATTTTGATCACCTCCCTCCCCTAAACCAAGTAAGTAACTTCCATGATTCTGGTGGCATCCATCCACCCATCAAAACCTAACTGTTATCTCCAAGCTGTGGGTCTGTACATTTTCAGGGAGGCTCCAAACACTCAGCTGTCCCATTTTCTCCCTTGGGAATTTGTGACTTCAGTCCTTGACCAGCCACTGGAAGAATGTCACCCTTCAAATTTATGTAAGCTCATCTCCTAGAAGGTAGGGATCAAGGTTTCAACCAGGTCCAGAGAAACTTAACATATGCATATTCTACATGGATTCCTTCCTACTTGCCTGTTGATGACAGAAGTCTCTCTTGTAGCTTACAAACCAAGGGATTTTTTATGTGTTTTAGACAAAAAAATGTGATGGAAGAAAATTCAGGGGAAGCTGGGATGGCTCAGCAAGTTAACACATTGCATACGGTGGGGTTTAAAACCCTCATACCCCTCTGTTCCAGCAGGTATTTAAATGAGACCACGTTGAAATGAACTCTTTTCTTTAAAATGCTATTGCTTCCATATTATTTATAACTTTTCAATGAAATTTTTTGTACTTACTCACGTAAATTTATCCATTGATAGTATTTGCTCGTTATATATCAACCAAACCTCATTAATTAAATAAATCTTGCAAAAAATAAAAGGTCAAGTGTAAAAACAAGAATTCTCGTTACCCGTCCTTAATGCATGGCTCAGAAAAACGAAGATTCTCGTGATCCGTACGCAATGTGTTAAGTGCTCACTTTGCAGCCCCAGGGACTGAGGATCAAATCCCGGCCCCGGCTCTTGTGGACCCATATGCTGACCTGGGGTATGCTTCCCATGTGGGAGGCCTCCAGTTTGGTTCTCGCCCCTGGTTTGTCCCCTGGCTTGAGGGGGCATGTCTCCCATGCGGGAGACCCCCAGACCAGTTCTGCCCTGTGCAGCCCCACCCACCTGTGTGAAATGAAACCATGTTGAAAACTGATGATGTACAACTATGGAGACTGCTCTGGGCCCTCCCCCTTCCCTGTCTCTCTCTCTCTCTCTCTCTCTCTCTCTCTGTCTCTGTCAAAAACAGTAAAATAAATCTTAAAAAAAAGAAAATTCAGAAAGCTGTGTGGTGACTGATATAACCAGAAAAGTTACTTTATTACCACTACTATAGAAGACAAAGGTAATTAACAATTTAACATATTAAGTTTAGTTCATAATCTAATTACCAGGAATGCTGGACTCTGTTACCAGGCATCTTATTTTGTTACATGACAAAAAAACAAAAAAACAAACAAACAAAAAAACAAAACGCTGAAGCATTTTGCTATAGCTACTCCACTTAAAACAAGACAAGACCCTATACAGAAAAGGAAAGATAGCGTGTGTCCCTAGAGAGAAAGTGAGGAACACCATCCTAGGAAAGCCAGTCAATTCCATTATCAATAGGGGTTTGGCCTCCCCTATGAATGTTTAAAAAAACAGTATATTGGTCTCATGCTAATACGAGTTTCCTCTTGAGCACATATGTACCCACTTCTCTTGCAGCTAGGTGTGGCCACCTCACTAATTCCAAACCATGGAATAGGAACAGGAACGATGTGTGCAACTATGGACCATTGAAAACTAACTGCCGCTTACTCAGTACTTAAGTTTCCTGTACTACCTCCCCTACCACAGCCCAGAACATGGATGCTACAAATCAGGTGAAGACAATCTAAGCAATGGTAGGTTAATAAAGAAGAAACCTGGATCCCTGATTGGCCCTGTAGAGCAGAGCTGCCCAGCTAATCTATACCAGCCATATTAATAGGTGAGAAAGAACACAAGTCTTCCTTAGTCAAGCTATTGGGAGCTCTTAACCTTAGCTTAACCTTTACTCTAACTCATACAACTTGTAATCAGTAATTATATGCTGTCGTAAGCTTGGGAGTTCATATATCTGCTCTCTTTTTTTTTTTTTTTTCAGTTTCTCCTTGCTATAAAGGAAACTGACACACTTACTCCACTGCTTGCTTATAGATTTCGATGGCCTTGTCCAAGTCTCCCTCCAGCAAGTGAATCTTCCCCAGCATCATATAAGTCAAATCATGCCTGTTAAGATGCAGGGCATTGTGCAACTGGTCCTGTGCCTGACAAGATTGAAAAGAGAACCAAATCACTACCATGAAAGGACAATGGCTTTGTATGGCTAAGGAAAAACAGAGCTCCTGCTGTACTGATATAAGATCATTATGTTTCAGCAAATAGCATTCACTACCCAAAAAACCAAAACAGGAAAATCTATTGAACACCACTATCATTGACTTTCAGAACGCTCAATAATTTAGTCTGTATCTCAATTAAGATACATGCGTTCTTTTCTTTATCTGAGTACCAAGGTAAGCTCAAATGTTTGTCTGATATACAAGGTATGACAATTAAGTTCATGAACTTGCCACCATGCACTTATGTTGGCAGCACTGTAAAACAACTCAGTAAGGTTTCATAATCTTGGTATATCAGTGTCTCAGCTGTGTTCGTGTCGAAGTGTGGCAGTGTCTTGCTGAATGGCATTCATTATTGTTGTGTTTTTGTGTGCCATCACGAGAATGTCAGAGCTTGAGTTTGCCAAGACCTTTTGGAGAGGCAAGATGATGTTTTGGGCCATGTTATCACTGGTGATGAAACATGGGTGTACCAATATGACTCTGAAACAAAGCGTCCAAGTACACAATGGAAGTCAGCCAATTCTCCATGACCAAAAAAGTTCCGTCAGTCCAAATCAAGAGTCAAAACAATGTTGCTAACCTTTTTTGATATCAAAGGCGTTGTTCATTAAGAATTTGTATCAACTGGACAAACAGTTAAGCAAGTTGACTATTTGGAAGTGCTGAAAAGGCTGCATGAAAAAGTTAGATGGAAATGACCTGAATGTTTTGCCAACAACTCATGGCTCTTGCATCACAATAATGCACCAACTCACACAGCACTGTCTGTGAAGGAGTTTTTAGCCAGTTAACAAATAACTGTACTGGGACACCTCCCTACTCACCAGATCTGGCCCCCAGTGACGTTTTTCTTTACCAAAAAGGAAATATTGAAAAGAAGACAGTTTGATGACACTTAGGACATCAAGGGTAATACAATGATGGCTCAGACGGCCATTCCAGAAAGAGTTCCAAAATTGCTTTGAAGAGTGGACTAGTTGCTGACATCGGTGCATAGCTTCTCAAGGGGAGTACTTCAAAGGTGACTGTAGTGATATTCAGCAATGAGGTATGTAGCACGTTTTCCAGGGTGAGTTCCCACATTTAATGATCAGACCTTATAAGAGCCTTAGAGCCTACAGCTTAATCACAATAAAATATAAATTCTCACTTAGAAATTAACCCTAAAAACGAAAACTCTCAAAAATGAGATCTACTTGTAACTTTTAAAATTCATTTCCAGGGATGCCAGGATGGCTTAGTGGGTTGAGTGCTTGTCTTGCAGCGCCAGAGTTCGAAGATCAAATCCCAGCCTTGGCCCATGCGGACCCATATGCTGAACTGGAGTGTGCCCCAGTCCAGCTCTCACTGGGGCGAGCCTCCTATGTGGGAGGCCCCGAGTTCGGCTTCTGCCCCAGGTGTGCTTCCCATGTGGGAGTTCCCCGGCTTTCAGGGGCGTGCCTCCCATGCAGGAGGCCCCTAGCCAGTTCCTGCCCTATGCAGCCCTGTGCCTACCTGTGGAATGAAAACTATATAAAAAAACTAATGACATGCAACTACAGAGACTGCTCTGGGCCCTCCCCTTCTCTCTGTCTCTATGTCAAAAAAACAAAAATAAATCTTAAAAAAAAATTCATTTCCAATGACCTTAAACTCTAAAATTAGTTACTGTCAGAAATAAGAGAGCTCACTCACATGGTCATGACTACTTTTAAGACTTAAGGGTCCACTTCTCAGTATCTAAGTGCTATTGAACATTTGTTTGTATGCTGGAAAATTAAAACTGGGAGTGGAGAAAAACAACAGAGGAGAAAAGCAATCAGATTGCCATTTTATAACATTTCTAGAATTTTTCATTTTCTTGTTAAAAGCAGAAAAAGACAAGAACAGAAATGGGGATAAATGTACAGTACATTCTCTGTTAAATGGCACTCAACAACTTTCCGGCTGCTTGAGATTTTGCCAGTTGCTTGAGAGTGCTGGTTCCTTGTGGGTTAATGGAGAGTCTGCTTACATTTATTTCTCTGGCATCTACCAATCCTCCTGGGTGGCAGTTAATTGAGTCTACTGTATATGGCATTACCAAAAATCTCTGTAAGCACTAGGAATAAATACAAAATGAGCAATGGACCTCTGAAACAAGCGTACCCTTAGTGAGAACCTCAGCCAACCACTAAACTGCCATCATCATTTCTATAAATTACCTTGTTGAACTGTTTCAGATAAATATAGCAAACTCCTAGGTTATGACAGATCTCCTATAGAGTAAAAAAAAGAAAACAGCTTAGATATAAATTCCACCATACGTATCAGAGTGAAACAGGCAAAGTTTAAACTTTAAAACTTGCACTACAGTTAGTTTTACTAGATTTCATACTCAAATATATTTAATTCTACAAAATGAGTTCTTAGTTAATATGAGATAAAAGCAGAATAAACAGGTGATCTTGAGTCTGTCTATGTGGTAGCTTGGGGTGCATATTCAGCCCATCCCCACACCTTTTTTCTGTAAGATTTGTGCACTGCCCACATTCTTTGTGCCCTCTTCTCAGAAAAGACTACCTACAGCCCCTGCTCTAGTCTAATATATATATGTCAATCAGATTGTTTTTCCTCAGATTCTAGGAATTCACTAGCTGATATGGATTTGGAGACTGATAGCACCAGCTGAAGGGCACTATGATGGAATATACGTAATTGAAGTAAGTCTGTAGATGAGGACAGAAGTCAGCAAACTAAGGCCCATGGACCAAATATGTCTGCCATTTTTTGTGAACATTGGCATTGCCTATGGCTCTTTCACACCAGAACTTTAGAGTTCAGTAGTTGCAAGAGAGACTACATGAAGCCACAAAGCTTAAAATATTTACGAACTGTCCCTTTCCAAAAAAACATTTGCCAACTGCTGATTTACAGAAAGAAAAAATGAAACAGAAATGGAGAGTAGCTACTTTAGTTGCGAACAGCTTGCCAGTTCTAGTTCAGTGCAACCTGTATTTCCTAACCTTGAATTCTATAGACTCTCTTAAATTCCCTTTATTAAATCTCCCTTGATTTAAGGTAGCTTTAGAGAAAGGAGAATACTTCCAAAGACAAAAGTGGTGCTGTCAACAGGCATCAGACTGCAGAAAACAAGGCACTAATGTCTGCTAAGTTATGCAGAAATATGATTTTTGATCTCATACCTAGCCAAACCAATCAAGTGTGAGTATAAAATAAAGACATTTTTGGCATGTAACTTTATTTATCATAAGACACCCCTTTTCGTTTAATCTAAAGTTTCATACGAAACTTTATGATAAAGGGAACCATTAGCATGTTACTAATAACAAAGAACTTGAAGTTCCCTACTTACCCAATCTTTCTGGTTAAGTTTAGCTGCTTCATTATATACTTCAGTGGCAGCTTTATGTTTTCCCAGGAGAAATCTGTGAGAGAAAATATACATTTTCCATAATTATTAACTCAAGCTTCTATAAGACTAAGCACACTAGCCCCCATCTGACTCATATTCCATCCAGCAGAGAAATCTGGAAGCCTGCTGGTTTAGCCAAGGAGGCTGCTGTATGTAAGCCAACAGCAGAAGCTATTCCAGGCCCTTGGTCCTATTCTACACCAATTTTAGTAAAAGTTTTCTGTAATTTATTTTCCACAGTGAACTACAAATGCAAACCAAAAAAGAAACAAGCTAAATCATATACCATGTTAAGAAGAGCTGCCATCCTTTACCACCATCATCTATTAGGGACATGTCCTTCCCTTGTAAGCCCTAATCTCTTAATGTTGGATCATGGTCCCCTAGACAGGGGAAAACTTGGATCTATGCAAAGACAGTACAGGTATACATGACAAGGTAGGTAAGAAAGTGGGGATGGGAACCCCACAGAACACTTTACTACTAGTAAAGCATTAGTGTACCTAACAGCTCAGAAAGACATGGGAGGTTGCTTGAGTCAAGGAAGCTTCAGGGCATTCACTCAACAGTTATTAAAAACCTGTGTGTCAAGTAAAGGGTGTCCCAAAATTCACACAAGAAGTAATTTTGATAGAAAACACAGGTTTATAATTAAAAATTGAAAATTTTCACTGCTCAACAATGAAAACGTGTTGTTCTTTCATGTAGCGCTCCATTTTTAATAACCCTGAACTGTCAGCTGTCACACTGTCTTTTTTTCCATTGGCAACACTTTACCACACAAATGACGCAAAATTCAAATCTTGCGTGAATTTTGGGACACCCTTATATGCTAAGTATTGGATGAGAAAAATTCCATGGACTGCCAATAACATTAGGGGCTTGAGGGCACAAGATGTCACTATTTATATGATAAACAATATCAGTGTTTCCCTGTCAAACTAGAATATACCGTGTCTGAAATATTCAGTTCCTTTATACAAGTTACCTCCTTTTGTCAGATTTCAAAATTAATGCACACTGTTCAAAGAGAATCCCAGTACACCTATGTAGCAACTGTTCCTCTATGTCTCAGGCTGATGAGGCTGAGAATGCACATTACACACGTTCTCTAGGAGTGCCCCAGGGCCTCCACGCCCCCAGTACTCACAAAGATCTGGCGACCTGCTTGAGATTATCAGCACACTGAGGGCTGAGAACAGCACATGTCTGAAAGAGTTCTAGGGATTCTTGGATATTTCCTTCCAGGCGAAATATCAATGCTGCCAAGAAACAGAAAACACAGAAAATAAAATCACGTCTGGGGAAAAAAATGGAGCCTGGTATCAGAAAAATTGAAGAGGGAGGTGGGAAATCACATCTATGAAATTCTTCAGATAATTTTATCTTTAATACACTCAGATATGACTTCAGATAGGTTGAAATGAGTAACAAAGTTGTTCACAAGCTAAAACCTTTCTTTTTTTCTTTTTTCTTTTTGAGATCTGAATGTTTTACTGTAAGAAATACCTTTACTTTGACTCAGTTAACAAAGGCGCTTTCATTATGAATTCTTCACTTTCCCTTTTAACTTAAGGGGGGAAAATATGGTCATGCTTAAAAGAGGTGGGGAGAAGACATTTAAATATTTAGCAATTAAGAGTATTCTTCAGGGGAAGCTGGGATGGCTCAGTGGGTTAAGCGCTAGCTTTCCAGCCCTGGAGCCTGAGGATCGATTCCCGGCCCTGGCCCATGTGGACCCATATGCTGAACTGGGGTGTGTCCCCAGTTCAGTTCTTGCCGGGGCCCATGCGTGAGGCTCCCGGCCCAGTTCCTGCCCTGCGCAGCCCCAAACCCCCATAATTTGTGGAGTGAAATTATATGGAAAACTAATGTTATCAACTATGGAAACTGCTCTGGGCCCTCCCCCTTCTCTCTGTCGGTCTCTCTGTCAAATTTCAATAAAAATAAAATCTAAAAAAATAAAGTAAAATAAAATAAAAGGCGTATTCTTCAGAAACGGAATGAGGAGGAATATATCCTCTTCAGGTTTGCTACTCAACAATACTAGCAAATCTTTCGGTTCAGTGATGGGTAGAAGGTTTGCACTGGCTTCATCTTTCCATGTACTGATAGCGTTTGTAACCTGACCAACTTCACAGGCATTGTAATAATGCTGGTGCAAACTCCCAGAGTGGAGACTTAAGACCTGGGTTAAGAAGGTTCTTTGGGAAAGCTGGGATGGCTCAGCGGGTTAAGCGCTCACTTTGAAGCCCCGGGGACCAAGGATCAAATCCTGGCCCCAGCCCATGTGGACCCATATGCTGAACTGGGTGTGCCCCCAGTTCAGTTCTTGCTGGGACCTATGTGGGAGGCTCCCAGCCCAGTTCCTGCCCTGTACAGCCCTGTGCCCACCTGTGGAGTGAAACTATATGTAAAACTAATGCTGTCAACTATGGAGACTGCTCTGGGCCCTCCCCCTTCTCTCTGTCTCTCTCTGTCTCTGTTTCTCTCTGTCAAAAATCAATAAAAATAAATCTTTAAAAAAGAAGGTTCCTGGCTTCACATAGGAAAGAAGTCAAACATAAGCCTACACAGAGTTTTAAGTAAAGTAAGTTTACTTAGCAGAGAGTAAGTAAGGAAAGAAAGGCCACCCCATAGACAGAGTGGTAGCCTCTAATCACTAGTGAAAGAGACGTCCACGATCTGCTGCACTAGGGTTTATATGTGTGTGTTGTTCCCATGGAAAAGTTCTTGGTATGCAACTTCTACAAGGTACAAGAAGAATAGGGGCAGGTTTACCTTTAACTTTTGAAAGGTACCATAGGAATGGCCATAATAGAATCTTTCTCAGTAGGCTTTGGATAACCTGTTCTGTGTGACTGATTAACATCTGCCTGAGTTCTGTCTAACAGCATGCAGGTACCAGGGTTGGAATTCAGCCTAGTTCCTTCTTCTATAAAAATAGTCTTCATGCCCTTTCCCTGTATTAGGCTTGGCAACCAGTCGTTTTTCATAGTATTCTGTCTGGTAGCCCATTGCTTATCCCCTTCTCAGAATCAAGGCAGCCAGCCAATGGAGACCTTCTCTGAGGTCGTTTCAGGCTCTGCCTGGCCTTCACCTCTTGAATTTCAATTTTCCTTCTCTCCTTTTCTTTGTTGAATTATGCTCTATTATTCCTAATATTAAGGAATTTGGTTACCTCTTCCAGTTCCATCTTTGACTCAATAATACTTGAGTCTAGTGGGAGAACTACTGAAATCAGTTAAATTTTCCTGATAATTCTCAAGTCCTTAATGAGCAGGAACTCATCTGTGCTTTCACATTTCCATTATGTACCTGAAGCGTCTGATCACAGCCTCTTCAAACTGGCACAGCTTGAGTAACAGAGAGCTCTGTTTGTATGAATAGCACATTCCTTACTGTTAATCTTTAAGCATTCACTGTATTTACTAAGGACACCTTTATAGTTTTTGTCCGTTACACACTGATTTCCTCCTTTTTAAGCATTTTAGACATTTTTCATCTGTGATGCCCAGTTGGTGATAGCTATGGAAATCTCCCACTTGGTCTGAGGGTCTCTGCTGCAGGCCAAGCTCACAATCGTGCGGAAGTGGGCACAGAAAGAATGGGTAATAGCTTCTCCTGCCAGCGTGGTCCATCCAGATCCACTAAAACTTCTTGTTATTCTGTAATACTGTCATTTGCTATCAGGATTCCATAGTTGGTTTGCAACACTGTTTTAGGATCCACTTTAGCTTTTTGATACTGCTCTCTAAAGTTTCCTGGCCACTGCTCGCTGACTGAGACTGGAAGAAGTTCCAGAGCCCTGTTACAATCTTGAACACAGCCACTGCACTTTCCTTTTGTAAGTAACATGCTGCTCTATTTGAATATAGGTACTTAGACCATCTTCACTTTACTTCCCTCAGGCTCCAGGGCGCCATTGCCACCAAGTCCTTTGGTGCCACCTAGGCAAACTGCCCATTTTGAACAACCTGCTTCCCTGGCTCTTAAGGCTGGTTGGGCTGATCCAAGCCGACATGGGCTATAGGGGCGGCAAGCAGTGAACCGGGCCAGAAGTGGGGGGATGAGTTGGCAGCGATGGGAGCCCCACCTGCCACCCAGGTGCCTGCTGGCACTACACACTGTTGCCCGAGACCACAGGTACTCCTGCTGTCCACACCAACCACTGGTATTTGGCCCTGCGGCAGCACACCCCTCTCCGGCCACTTGCTGACCTCACTTTTGCCTGTCAGCTTCTTCTTTTTTTTTTTATTATTATTATATTTTATTGTTAAATTTAATGGGGTGACATTGGTTGGCAACAATCAGATAGTTTCCTGATGCACAAGTCCACATCACATCACCCATGCATCGCACTATGTGCCCACCTCCCAGAATCAGGTCCCCCTCCACCACCATATATCCTGTCAGCTTCTTCTGAATGTTGCCCATATCACACAGCTGGGAAGTGGATATAGGAAACTAGTGTTTGCATCATCAGGAGAACTGCAGCAGCCATGTGGGTGCACACTGATGAGGTATGACCAAGATAAAACCTAGGTATCTCAGACCTACCTAACACCTCCACTCCCAGCATCCACCACACAGATAATCAGATGTCTTGCTAATTATCCTACATTCTTCAAAATATGAACATTGCTAGGCTTCCTCATCAGAGCCTCTTTTTATCATGATAATTCACTTCCACCAATATTTTTCAGAGAGTACATCCAAATGGGGCAAGTGCAATCAATACCCCATGTCCAACAAGGAGATTCTCACAAAAAAAAAGGCTGCATAGCAACCAATCAGAATCAATAATTATTCCTAGGCCTACATTTTCAGAAGTTTCCATGTCTAACTATGCCTTACAAAGCACTGAAAATCTGGAACTTGTGATACTGGGAATAAAGAGCAGTTTTTTGCCACAATATCCTAAATGTATCAATATCTTACCAATTATATATTAATCTGAAGACTACAAACAGCTGGATTTTTTCCGGACAGCCCTGGTATACCAAAGTAAAAAAGAGGGTTCCTAGAAAAACTAAGGGCATTACTTTTGACACTAAATAGTAAAATTTCAGGTAGTAGTTCCTATATTTGGTTTCTGATTAATTTAATTTTTCTCTGCTTTATCCTGTATACCTCTAGGCTTCTTCCCTTCAACCTGACTCACCTTACTAAAATCGTCAAGCCTTTCCTCATCTCTGTTAGCCTGAGTATAAGGAACCCTTTCAAAAGCTTCTTCTGGGCCCGAAACTGCTGCATAAGGAGGGACCCTAACATCCATTCTGAAAAACACTAGCCCAAACTAGAAAACGAGTGAAAGGTGGTAACAAATTTTTAAAAACAAAACCAGTCATTTCTGAGGTCAAATCTAGCATAATTATGTTCCAATTTAAAAAACAAATTACTGAACAGGACTTGCATGGAACACTTACTTGAATTTACGCATTTCTTAAATTGTTTGCTCTTTTTCCAGACCCTAGGCAAAGTGTGCATTCCTCTAGCAAAAGAGAAGAGATATATGTCTTACCTTGGACATAGACAGCATATTCACATAGCCCCTGGGTCTCCTGAAGCTGCTCTTTGATAACAGCCTGGAATTAGAAAAAATATATATACTTCTGAGGAGTGGGTAAATATCTTCAAGTGTTTTTTTAAGAAAAGGTAGACATGAGAAAGATCCAAGATGGCAAAGTAGGTAAAAACCATGCCTGCTTTGTTTCATGAACACATTAAAATTACAACTAAATTATTGAACAACCAACCTGGAGAACCATCTGAAGTCTAGCTGAACAGAAGTTTTATAACTAAGGACACAAAGAGGAGGCCACATCAAGATTGGTAGGAGGAGCAGACAGGAAAGGAACCAAACGTCCGGTGGTGGTAGAGAATTAGGAGATATCTCAGCCATGGAGATTTTCTACAGAGGAACAAGGGACCCCATACCAGGCTCCCCAGCCCAGAGCACTGGTGCTGAGAAGAGGAGCCCCACAACATCTGACTGTGAAAAACAATGGGGACTTCAACTGTCCAGTTGGGATGAAAGGCTAAGGGAAACCTCTTAAAGTGCCTGCGCAGACTTAGTCACTTGAAGGCAATCACCCTGGGCTCCAGCAGAGGGACAGTGACTCAAGGGCATTGAAGGCATACAGGAGGGCAGCATGAGGTATGTGACTTTGGGACAAGGGCCATAGGACAGTCACCATTTTTCTTGGTGGGTCCTCCTCCCATGAACCTAGCTAGTGGGTGCCATCTTTCCTGTGTTGTGCCCATCCCCACATGGCCAAATCTGAACTTGATTGGTCTGAAGAGCTCCGCTCGCTCAATCCTACTGACTCATTAGGACTACATCCCACTCAACTCTGCCAACACCTGAGGCACGTCCTCTGGTGAGCAGCCAGCATTGCTGGCACTACTATCTTGGAAAACTATTTAAGTCCACAGGCCCCAGGCAGGCAGAAACCAGCACTGATGTGCTCTGAGACTTTTGCTGAGTAGCTCCAGGCACAGCACTGGCACCAAGTCAGAATCTATAGCAGCACCCACTGCAGGTAACCAGGGAGATGGTGCAAAGGGCCCACAGGGCACCTACTACATAAGGCTATCCAACAACACCAGGAGACATAGCAGATCTACCTAATACATAGAAACAAACACAGACAGGCATCCAAAATGAGAAAACAAAGAGATACATCTCAAAAAAAGAACAGCAGAAAATTCCAGAAAAATAACTAAGCAAGCTAGAGGCAGAGCTCAAAATGATGGTTATAGGATGCTCAAGGAACTTAGTGAAAACTTCAACAGAGGAATAGCAAGCATAAAAAAGGACACAAAAACAATAAAAAAGAACCAGCCATAATGAAGAACACAGTAACTGAAATTCAGAATGCAATAGAAGGAATCACCAGCAGACTAGATGGAGTAGAGGATTGAATCAGTGAATTGGAAAACAAGGTAGCAAATGACATTCAGTCAGAACGGCAAAAAGAAAGAAGAATCCAAAAAAATGAGGATAGTTTAAGGGACGGACCTCTGGGACAACATCAAGCATAACAATATTCATGTCATAGGAGTACCAGATGGAGAAGAAAGCAAGCAAAGAGTTGAGAACCTATTTGAAAAAATAATGACTGAAAAACTTCCCTAAATTGGCAAAGGAAACAGACATACAAGCTCAGGAAGCACAGAGTATCCCAAACAAAATAAACCCAAGTAGGCCCACACTAAGACACATTATAATTAAAATGGCCAAGTTTAAAGAAAAAGAGAAAATACTAAAAGCAGCAAGAGAAAAGCAACTAAGTAACATATAAGGGAGCTCCCATAAGACTATCAGCTGATTTCTCAACAGAAACTTTGCAGGCCAGAAGAGAGTAGCAGAACATATTCAACATGATGAGAAGCAAGGACCTACAACCAAGATTATTCTATCCAGCAAGGCTATCATTCAAAATTGAAGAACAAATAAAGAGCTTCCCAGGTAAGAAAAAGGTAAAGGAGTTCATGACCACCAAACCAGTATAAGATGGGGGCAAAGGGGGGAGGGAGCAAAATTATGCATAAAATGGCAATAGCTACATATCAGCAATTACCTTCAATTTAAATGGATTAAAAGCTCCAATCAGCTTGGAGTGTGGAACAGGAAGACAGATGCAAATTGACTTTACTTATATGTGCAATCCAAAGAAGAAAATAAACAAGCAGAACAGGAACAGGTTCATAGATAGAAAAAAACGTTGGGTTTGTTGCAGACAGGAGAAAGGTTGAGGGAAGGAGTAAAATAAGGGGAAGGGATTGGGAAGTTCAGTTTGGTGGTTACAAAGTAACAGTTATGAGGACATAAGGTATAACATGGAATATAGTTAATAATGTTGCAATAACTATGGATGGCATCAGATGGGTACTAGATTTGTTGGGGTGATAGGAGGATAGTAGGAGGGGTGGGTGAAAAAGGAAGAAATCAAGTACAGATTCATAGCCACAAAATAGATACAGGGATGTAAAGTGCAGCATAGAGTACACAGTCAATAACATTGTAATAACTATATATGGTGTCAGATGAAAACCAGATGTATCGGAATAAGGATTTTTTAAAAAGATTTATTTTATTGTGTGTTTTTGTTGTTTGTTTTTAGAGAGAGAGAGAGAAGGGGGAGGGTGCAGAGCAGTTGCCATAGTTGTGCATCATTAGTTTTCCACATAGTTTCATTCCACAGGTGGGTGCAGGCAGTGCTGGGCGGGAACTGGACACGGGGTCTCCCGCATAGGAGGCACGCCCCTGTGAGCTGGGGGCCCCCATGTGATAGGCATGCCCCAGATGGGAGCCAAATCAGGAGCCTCCCACATGGGAAGCTAGCCCCAGTGGGAGCCAAACTGGGGTGGGAAGCGTACCCCATTTCAGCATATGGGTCCACATGGGCTGGGGCTGGGGCCAGACCAGGACTCAATCCTTGGACCCAGGGCTTCAATGTGAGCGCTCAACCCGCTGAGCCATCGCAGCTTCCCCAAGGATTTTGTAAGTTATATAAATGCCTCATCACTATGCTGTATACCTGAAACCAATATAATATAATGAAAAAGAAAAAGAAATGAGAAAAAAAGAAAAAAGAAAAGGAAAAGGTAGACATGGTTAAGGAACAGAAGAAATCCAAGATACTAATTATTACTAATAAAGTAGTTCATTAAGAATTTTTTAGGGGAAGCCGGGATGACTCAGTGGGTTGGGCACTCACTTTGCAGCGCTGGGGACCAAGGGTCGAATCCCGGCCCCGGCCCGTGTGGACCCATATGCTGAACTGGGGAGTGCCCCCAGTTCAGTTCTCTGTCTCTGTCTCTGTATCTGTCTCTCTGTCTCTCTCTCTCTCTCTCTGTCAAAAACAATAAAAAAATAAATTTAAAAAAAAAAAGAATTTTTTAAATCTCAACTCTTGTTATGTGATTACTTATTCTAGAAAAAGGATTGGAAAACTATGGCCCACAGACCAAACCCAACCCACATAGCCTATTTTTGTGAAGCTAATAGTTTTTTTTTAAATATTTTTAAAGGGTGATAAAAAAAAATAAAAGAATGTTAAAATTATGAGAAAGAGACTGTATGTGACCTACAAAGCCTAAAATATTTACCATCTGGCCCCTTACGGAAAAAGCTTGCCAATTCCTGTCTACAATCTAACTAGGCAAGCTAAGAAAAACATGAAAACATTTCCAAGCACAGTGGTAGATGCTAGGGGCTCTCTAACAAGCAAAATATAGGCTCTACTTTTCTATTATGATGGGCTAAAGCACACAGGACACGTACCTAATTCAAACGTAGAGAAAGGAAAGCTCTCCAGAGTACAGTTTCGGATTCTGTGTCGGTAGGGGCTGGAGGAGAAGCTGAGGTGGCCAGGAAAGTCAAAGAGGAAAGTATGGCAAAATAAAAGGCTTAGAGCAATAGAAAAATACTGATAAGTTTTAAGCAGTAGATAACCTGATTCTATTTGCTCTATAGAAAAATCATTTTTGGAGCACTGTTGAAAACAGATGGGAAGGAGGCAAGACTAGAGGCAAGGTTGGTATAAGAACTTTTGCAGTAATTTAAAGTGAAGGGGATTAACTAAGGCAAAAAAAGGGGGGGAGGGGCAGACAATTTTAAGAGACAGTAAGAGAAAGATCTCTAGAACTTGATTATCTCTATCAGGGAAACTGGGAAAAGTGGGTCCGGGCATTCTGACACGAACAGCTGGGTGAATGATGGTACCTACTCCTCAGACAGGGAACAGGAAGAAGGAATAGGCTTGGAAGGAAGCAGACAAATTCAGCTACAGAAAGATGAATCTGAAATGCCTATGAAGCATTTAGTAGGTATCAGATTGGTCTGGAATCAAGAGGAAGTATGTGGAGTGAGCAGAGAAAGGGGTCAAGGGCAGTAGCTAGGAATAGCACCAATTCTTAAGAAATAAGTAGAGGAAGAGAAGCCATAAACAAAAGAGAAAAAGTACTCAAAAAAGAGAAAAGGAAACAAGGAGAAGATAATACTATAGAAGAAAAGAAAGAAACCTTTCAAGATTCAGACTGGTACTAAACATTGATAGTTCTGTGCATCGCCATAGGTATAAATGCCACATGTATAAATTAAAAATTACAAACTTAGGGACATCGCAAAGCTCTTAATGCCAAAAAAGACAATACCATGGATGTATTTTGCTGTTAATACTACTGTGTGCCAGCAAGTATGTAACATACAATATGGTACAAAGATATAAACTATTTTTTAAAAAGGACATACAGATGGTTTTTAAATGTACAAGTGATGTTCAAACTCACCAATATAAGAGAACTGTAAAATAAAACTAAATAAAATGCCATTTTTCAGCTATCCAGAGATCAAAAAGTGAATTACTATGCTGTGTTGAACATCTGCCTCCACTGTGAGACTAATAAGTCCCAGAGAGTGGCTATCCCTTCAGCCTGGTCTTAAAATGAGAAGACACATGGAACATACCTGACCTGACCCACAACCTGCAGTCAAACCCAGCCAACACAACCAACATGAAGGTCCATGAGGAATAAATAAACATCTGTTGTTGGAGACCACTGAACTTTTGAAGTTTGTTAAGCAGCATTATCATAGCAAAAGCTAATACATAAAGTGTGAGGAAACTGGAATTCATACATTATTAGTGGGGTATATAAGCTGCCACAAACTGTGTAACAGACACTGATAGTTGTCTCTCATTTTCTCGATCACTGCAATCTCTCACCTTGCATGCTTCATAATCCTTCCGGATATAGTGGAGATGAATCAACCAATTCTGCTTCTCCAAAATAGGAAACTCTGGAGCTGAGCAGCATATTGTGACAAAACAAACGACACAGTCATTGTTAGGTTTTCTCCTTTATTACCGTCCACGTGTCTACACTAACCACAAGCATATTGCAATATCACATTAAATTCTTCATTCTACAGACCACAGAATACAGTGCATCAAAAATGTAATAGACTATTCAACTAAGAGATACTTGTCCTACTATTACACATTAAATATATGCTTCCTTCATTCTTTGCAGCTTACAATGTCAGTTTTTCAAATAACATGGCCTCAAAAAAAATTTAAATCAATAAAATCATTCTTTGTCTCTTCTCCTGGCCCTCTACCACCCTACCCTCCACCATTATATAAGGTAAATATGAAAACTTTCTATAGGATTATTTTTAGAAGGTTACTAACAAAAAAATATATAACATATTCAATGTCCACCTGATCAGTAGACCAAAAGTATTTTACAAAGTTAAACACAGTCTTAGCAACAGTTCAAATGTGAATACTGTTGCCCAGAAGTAGAAAGAGAAAAATCTGAGTTATTTAAAGTGATTCATGATTAAGAGAAATCATAAAAGTAGTTACCTGACGTTTGAATTCAAAAGTTTCAAATATAGGTAAAAATGCATTAAGAAATTACTTTTCTATAGGAACAAAAAGAAGGCAATGCAACCGTGAACTGGACTAATAGAAATAAGAGATCCAGATAAGGTTTTTATCTTCCAGATGTTCCATGTGGCCCTGTTCACATAATACCTGGCATATTCTAGTTAGTCCTCAATTCTACACTTTCAAGAGGGCCAATGCATTTCATCAGAGGACCATTGCAATAATATAATAGCAAAGGGTTCTAAATATCTCATACGAAGAGTTGAAGAAAATGGAAATGTTTAACTCAGAAGAAAGGGCCTAGAGAGCATACACTACAACCTTATTTGCTTGTTTATCTTCTATATGCCTTGAAGATTGTCAATTCACTGAGGGAAGAATCCATGCCTTACTTCTCTTTCTATTCTAAACACCTATCCCTGGTCCTGGAATCTGGTTAAGTATATATATATATATATATATTTATTTATTTATTTATTTATTTATTTATTTTTTTTTTTTAAAGATTTATTTTTTATTGTTTTCTGACAGAGAGAGACAAAGAGAGAAGGGGGAGGGCCCAGAGCAGTCTCCATATTTGACAGCATTAGTTTTCCACATAGTTTCACTCCACAGGTAGGCTTGGGGCTGCACAGGGCAGGCACTGGGCCGGGAGCCTCCTGCATAGGCCCTGGCAAGAACTGAACTGGGGGCACACCCCAGTTCAGCATAGGGGTCCGCATGGGCCAGGGCCAGGCCCAGGATTCGATCCTCGGGTTCCAAGGCTGCAAAGCGAGCACTTAACCCGCTGAGCCATCCCAACTTCCCCAAGGACTCGTATTTAGAGGGGTTCAAATACATGAAAAGCTAAACTTTAGTAATAGAAATCAAAAAGTGGTCGCTGTGCAATTTGAAGAAGAGAAAGAATTGATTAGAAGAGGCTTTACAGCACTGTTATATTTTATAGCATAGCATGTCAAATGGGTATCTTTTCCCTCTAACTACCTCAGCGTAGATCGGGCATGGGTCAATTCTTGATTAGTGTACAAGGGCTGTCTGAAAGTATCCAGCCATGTAATATCAAAAATAGAGGCATTTATGGCTGGATTTTTTCCAGACAGCCCTCATATGCTAATTACAGTTGTTCTGGACTTGTAATCAGTTGAACCACTGGGTTTGACTCTGGAGGAAGTGTGGCAAGAATATTGGAGAGACAATCACAGTATCTACTAGATCCACCTAACTAGCCAAATCACCCTGGTGACTAAATGAAGTGATAGATAGCACAGTAAGATGATTCTCATGCCCAGAAATGGTGTAAAAAAATATTAGCAATTATGTTAAATATTGGCAGAATTACATTTAAATTTCACAAATAATCTAAATTACAGATGCAGTGTTATTTTTCCAACAATTTGCATTATAATTTCCAAGAGTAACAGAAAGGCCCCAGGAAATTAAACAATTTATTGGCAAAATCAACTTTAAAACTCAGCAAAGAACACAAAACACATCCAAAGAAATTCAGCCTCGTGACTATAACTCAGGTATGCAGACAAGAGCTACTACACACAAGACCATGAGCAAGTCATGCCCCTTCCACTCAGCCTTGATTTCCTTACCTAAAAAATAATGAATAAATAAATAAATAATAAAATAGATGGTCTCTTCCACTAATAAAAACTTCAGATATTTTCTAACGCCTGATGAGTAAGTAGGTTGGACACCACATCCATTAGACATGGGATAATTTCCAACATACACAATCACTTATAACCAGAAACAAAGTCTCCTAAGACTTTATAGGTTAAAAAATGAAGGAATTGGTTTCTTTAAACTAACTATATACCATGACTGTAAAATGCAGCTTTTTAGAGTATAGGTCTTCACTGAGTTAAGCTGCCCTGACTCAATTTTTGTAATATCTCACACTTAAAATCTACATGAGATTGTGTGAGGCCTGACATGTACGAACTTATGGGAATTTTAGAGTGTTTTTTCCACAAGCAGAAAATCAGTATGTATTTACATAATAATAAAACTCCATTTAAATACATTTACAGGTAAAAATCAATCCCATATCTAACAACTTCATAAAATAAAAGCTAGATATGGTAGAACATTTGGATGAACACTGCTTTGGCCAACAATCATATTTTTAAAACCTCCAATGCATATAGACTAGAACAAGAAAAAAATAAGACAGAAATCTGTACAAGTATACACTAACAGTGAAACTGAATACAGACCTTTTTTAAGCCGGAGTTTTTGAGATTCAGCAGATGCAGGAAACTGAGTTCTCTGAAATGAAAGAAGTCTATTTTACAGTATCACAATAAATCTTGCTAACTTAAAGAAGTATTTAAATAACAATCACCAGTAGCTCTCCAATCATGCGATAACCCATTAACTGAACACAGGTACAAAGAATTATTTTAAAAAAACAACTGTCAAGTTGTACTCTCGCTATCCAAACTATTATTAATGTAAAATGTATATTTGTAATAAATACTTATAATGTGTATTTATAATGCATGATAAAATATGTACAAATAAATGTTCTAAGTTCTTAGACACTACATATTAGACACTACTTAATGCTATACTTTTCAGCAGCCAAACCAAAGTGACAACTTTAATAAAAGAGAGCTTATGAGGTCATCTACACAGAAATTATCTAGCACTCAATATTAGAATGGAGTTAGAGGTTTTTTAAGGGACACTAATATAATTAACGTATCTTATATTACAACCTTGCAGAAAATTATCATATGGATTTTCCTTATATCTATTTCCTGTGTTTTGATATATGATAAGATATGATATATGATATGATATGAGCAAACATAATGGCTGAAAATCTGCAGAAATAATGAGAAACATTGATCTTTAGATTCTGGATGTTCAACCAATCCTAATCAAGTTAAATGAAATAATAAACCCACACTTAGATATACTGTATCACAGGGACCTGCACAGAGACAATAAGAAGTCCTTAAAAGCAACCAAAGAAAAACATCATCACAATACCTACAAATAAAGGAGAATTAGATCAAAGCTGACTTCTTAACGACTAAGAATGGATGATAGTATCACATTAAGATATTATAAGAATAATTATTCCCAAATGTCCAGTGCTAAGTAAAATGAGTGCTAGACACAAGGTCAGCAAAAACTACGGCCAGCAGGTCAAATCAAGCCTGTGGTTTTTTTTTATTGTTTTTGACAGAGAGAGAGAGGGAGGGAGGGAGGGAGGGAGGGAGAGAGAGAGAGAGAGAGAGATACAGAGACAGAGAGAGAACTGAACTGAAGGCACTCCCCAATTCAGCACATGGGTCCGCATGGGCGGGGGCCAGGATTCGATCCTGGGTCCCTGGCACTGCAAAGTGAGCGCTTAACCCACTGAGCCATCCCGGCTTACCCCAAGCCCGTTTTTATACAGCCCACAAGCTGAACATTTTTGGGTTTTATACTTTTTAATGGTTACATTGGTTTTTTTAGATTTACTTTATTGTTTGAGAGGTGAGAGAGAGTGAAGAAGGAGGGCCCAGAGCAATCTCCATAGTTGTACATCATCAGTTGTGACACAGTTTCAACTATGGGGCTGTGTGAGGCGGGAACCAAACTGGGGGCCTCCCGCATGGGAGGTGAAAACCTTCACCACCATCCTGGTGGATACAAGCTGCACCACAGTTCAGCATATGGGTTTGCATGGGCCAGGGCCCGGAGTCAATCCCCTGACCTCATGGTTGCAAGGCAAGTGCTCAACATGCTGAGCCATCCTGGCATCACCAAAATAATTTTAATAATATTTCATAACACATGGAAGTTATATAAAAATCAAATTTTGGTGCCTGTCAACAAAATTTTATCAGAATACAATCACATTCACATGTTTACATATTGTCTATAGTTGCTTCCTCACTACAACTGAATATGTAGTTGAGTTACTTGAGAGACTATATAGCCCACAAATCCCAAAATACTTATTATTGGCCCTTAAAAAACAGTTTGCATAGGTGATGTAATGTAGATATGTACACCCTGGAAACTATCTGTTACCAACCTATGTCACCCCAATAAATTTAACAGTTTAAAGAAAAAAAAAAAAGTTTGACAACCCCTGATCTAAACTCTTAAGACAAATCAAAACTAACTTTTGAGTACTTGCCTCACAATCTCGAGGTCCAGGATTCGATTCCCAGCCCCAGCCCATGCAAACCCCATATGCTGAACTGCATGACACAGCTGGTAACTGCCAACATGGCTCAGTGGTGAAGGTTCCTGTTTCCCATTCAGGAGGCACCTAGTTTGGTTCCCACCGCTCGCGGATCCATATCCACTTCTGTGGAATACAACCATGTCACAACTAATGGTGTACAACTATGGAGACTGCTATGGACCCTCCCACCTTCTCTCTCTCTCTTACATTCTCTCAAACAATAAAATCTTATTAAACAAACAAACAAACAAAACCTGGGGGATAGCTCAGTGGGTTAAATGCAGCCCTGGGATCCAAGGATAGAATTCCAGTTCCGGCCTGTGCAGACCCATATGCTGAACTGGGGTATGGCCCCAGTTCAGTCCTCACCAGGGAGGGCTTCCCATGTGGGAGGCCCCCGGTTCAGCCCCCAGCTCGAGGAGGGATGCCTCCCCTGGAGGAGGACCCACCCCCACCCCGCCTGGTTCCCACCCTATGCAGCCCCGTCCAATTGTGTGGAATGAAACCATGTAGAAAACTGATAATGTACAACTATGGAGACTGCTCTAGGCCCTCTCCCTTCTCTCTGCCTCTCTCTGTCTCAGTCAAAAACAAAATAAATCTTAAAAAAAAACAAAAAAAAAACCTAGCTTTCAAGAACAATGGCAAATTAAAACAACTTTGAGACAAATAAAATATGAAAGTTTTGAGTCAGTAAATAAACCTAAAGGATATACATTAGGAAAACAGACCCAGAATTAAGGATGGAATGACAAAGAAAAAGGTAAAATGGGGAAGTATTCTAAGTATCTACTGATTGAATAAAACAAACAAAAAGTATAATTTATGGTGCTGAATTGAGAAATATAAAAACAACAAAACTGAACAATGGCATGAATTGGCATAAGGCATGGGTAATAAAGCATTCAATGATCCCTGTATTATTCACATTTAAGTTAGAACTTAAAGTATGCATTATTTTTTTAAATGGGGTACTCACTAAAGGAAGACTAAAGAATAGAGTATATAACCTCCAAGGAATAAAATGAAAGGAGTAAATGGGAGAGAAAAATAAACTAGCCAAAAAGGGTAGGGGCACAAGAAAATGAGAAAATAAATGAAATTCCCCAATTAATAGATAGACTATGAGGATAAATTTTTAAAAATCTAGATGTGGGGAAGCCGGGATGGCTCAGTGGGTTAAGCATTCACTTTGCAGCACCGCAGACCAAGGATCAAATCCCAGCCCCGGCCAGTGCGGACCCATATGCTGAACTGGGGAGTTCCCCCAGTTCAGTTCTCTCTCTGTCTCTGTATCTCTTCCTCTCTCTCTCTCTCTCTCTCTCTCTGTCAAACACAATAAAGAAAAAATCTAGATGTATGCTATTCGTAAAAAGATACTCTAAAACATAAAAGAAAAAAAAAAAGCCAAAAAATGCCAAAATATACACCAGGGAAATAGAAACAAAAAGAAAACCAAAGTAGCAAAATTAACATCAGACAAAACAGACTTCTAGAGTAAAAGCTTCATCAAGAAAATGGGAATTGGGAGGCCGGGATGGCTCAGTGGGTTAAGCGCTCACTTTGCAGCCCTGGAGACGGAGGATCGAGTCCCGGCCCCGGCCCATGCGGACCCATATGCTGAGCTGGGGAGTGCCCCCAGTCCCCGGCCCAGTTCCTGCCCTGTGCAGCCCCGCGCCCCCCTGTGGAATGAAACTATGTGGAAAAACCGATGATGTACAGCTATGGAGACTCTTCTGGGCCCTCCCCCTTCTCTCTGTCTCTGTATCTCTGTATCTCTCTCTCTCTCTCTCTCTCTCTCTCTCTCTCTCTCTCTGTCAAAAACAATAAAAATAAAATCTTTAAAAAAAGAGAAAAGAACAAAAAAAAAAAAGAAAATGGGAATGAATTAAAATGGAATGAAGACTAAAATGAAAAAGGCAAATTTTAAAACCGTTAGAAAAAATATATATGAGGTAGGAAAAGAATACTTCAACAAAATATAAAAGCACAAACCAATTAAGAAAAGTTCTAGCAGGAGAAAATAAGAAAAAAATAATCCCACTTACAACTGAATCAAAAATAATAAAATACCTAGAAATATATTTAACCATGTACTTGGAAAACTATTAAGACACTGAAGAAACAAACTGAAGATGATACAAATAAATAGAAGGATATATATACCACACTCATGAATAGGAGAAATTAACATTGATAAAATGTCTGTATTATCCAAAGTAAAGTATAAATTCAATGTAATCCCTATCAAAATGCCAAAGACATTTTTCACATAACTAGAACAAATAATCCTAAAATTTATATGGAACCACAAAAACCCTGAACAGCCAAAGTAATCTTAAGAAAGAAGAACAAAATTAGAGGTATGTCATGAAGAAAATGACACTGCAAAATAGATTAAACGTTTTTCTGAGGGGAGAGAAAGTGTCATGGATGGAGAGGTCACACCAGCCAGTGTCAAAATTGTCGGCTGAATGTGAGAAGCATAGGAGACCAAGGAAACATTGATAGAGAAATAGGAAAATTTTAACTGAAAATCTTGGCATGAGAAAGGTGTGTGCAAAAATGATTCCGAAAGAGCTCACCCATGAATAAAAAAAGCAAAGGAGAGTTGAAATTTGCCAAGACCTTTTGGAGAGGCAAGACAATGTTTTGGGCAGTGCTATCACTGGTGATAAAACATGGATGTACCAATATGACCCTGAAACAAAGCGTCCAAGTGCACAATGGAAGTCAACAACTCTCCATAACCAAAAAAGTTCCATAGGTCCAAATCAAGAATCCAAACAATGTTACTAACCTTTTTTGATATCGGAAGGATTGCTCATAATGAATTTGACCCAACTGGACAGTCAACCAAGTTGACTATTTAGAAGTACTGACTGTGTGAAAAAGATAAAAACAATCTGAACTTTTCACCAACAACTCATGGCTCTTGCATCATGACAATGCACCAGCTCACATGGCACTGTCTGTGAGGAAGATTTTAGCCAGTCAACAAATAAATATCTGTATTGGAACACCCTCCCTACTCAGCTGATCTGGACCCTAGTGACCTTTTTCTTCACCCGAAGAGAAAGGAAATAATAAAAGGAAGACATTTTGATGACATTCGGGACATCCAGAATAATAAGACGACGGTTCTGATGGCTATTCCAGAAACAGTTCCAAAACTGCTCCAAAGGGTGGATTAGGTGATGGCATTGATGCATAGCTTCCCAAGGCGAGTACTTCGTTGGCGACCTTAGTGATATTCAGCAATGAGATATGTAGCATTTTTTCTAGGATGAGTTCATGGCTTAATTGTTAATTAATCTATGATAAAACAGGCAAGACTATATGATTGGGTAAAGACAATCTCTCCAATAAGAAGTATTTGGAAAACTAGGCATATATATGCAAAGAAATTAAACTAGACCACTCTGTTAAACCACATACAAAAAACTCAAAATGTATTAAAGGCTTAAATATAAGATATGAAACCATAAAACTCCTAGAAGAAAATATAGCCAATAAACCCTAATATCACTCTTGGCAATATTGCTTGGATATGTGCCCTTGGGCAAGGAAACAAAAAAAATAAACAAACAAGTGGGACTACATCAAACCATAAAGTTTATTCACAGCAAAGGAAACCATCAAAAAAAGAAAAAAACAACCTACTGAATGGGAGAAAATGCTCACCAATGATATATCCCATATGGGATTAATATCCACAATATGTAAGAAATTCATAAACTTAACACCAAATAAATCAAACAATTCCATTAAAAAATGGGCAGAGGGGAAGCTCGGTTAAGTGCTCACTTTGCAGCCATGGAGCCCAAGGATAAGCTGAACCGGAATGAGACCCAGTTCAGTTCTTGCGGGGGCCTATGTGGGAGGCTCCCAGCCCAGTTCCTGCCCTGTACAGCCCTGCACCCACCTATGGAGTGAAACTATATGGAAAACTAATGCTGACAACTATGGAGACTGCTCTGGGCCCTCCCCTTCTCTCTGTCTCTCTCTCTGTCAAAAAACAATAAAAACAAATCTTAAAAAAAAAAAGAAAATGGGCAGAGGACCTGAATGGACATTTCTCCAAAGAGAACATACAGATAAATGGTCAATAAACATGAAAAGATATTCAACATCACTAATCATCAGAGAAATGCAAATTAAAACCACAATGAGATATCCTTATACCTCACACCTGTCAGGATGACTATCATCAATATATCAACAAAGGGGATAACAGGATGGCTCAGCAGGTTGAGAGCTCACTTCATAGCACAGGGTCCAAGGACCGCGTCCCAGCCCCAGCCTATGCTTCCCTTAAGGGAGGCCCCCAGTTCAATTCCCACCCAGGGCATACTTCCTATGCAGGAGAGCCCCGATTCACAGGGGCATGCTTCCCATGCAGGAGGCCCTTGATCTGGCTGCACGGTCCCACATCCACCTGTGTGCAATGAAACTACGTCAAAACTGATGACATATGGCTGTGGAGACAGCTCTGGGCCCTCCCCCTTCTCTCTGTCTCGCTCTAACAATACACACACACACACACATATACACACATATACACACACATACAGACATATATACACATACATATATACACATACGGACATATATACACATAAATACATACATATATATATATACACATACATACATATATACATATATATATATGCACACACGCACAAACAAAAAACAAGTGTTAGGATGTGGTGAAAAGGGAACCCTGGTGTACTGTTGGTGGGGTTCTAAGTTGGTACAGCCACTATGGAAAACAGTATGGAGTTTTCTCAAAAAAATAAAAAATAGAACTGGCATACACGTATGACCCAGCAATACCACTTCTGGGAATTTATCTGAAGAAATCCAAAACAAAATTTAAAAAAGATATATGCGTCCCTATGCTCACTGCACTGTTATTTACAATAGCCAAGATATGTCAGCAATCTAGGTACTCTTCACTAGACAATCAGAGAAAGATGATGTGGCACATATATCCAATGAAAATGAAATCTTACCATTTGTGACAACATGAATGGATCTAGAAGGTATTACACTAAGGGAAATAAGTCGGACAAAGTAAGATATATACCACATTATTTCAGTTATATGAGAAATCTAAAGAACAAAATAAACAAATAAAACAGAAACAGACTCACAGATACAGAGAACAAACTGATGGTCAACAGATGGGAGGGAAGACAGGTGAAAAAGGTAAAAAGGGGTTAAGAATTATAAACTGACAGCTATAAAAAGTTATGGGGATTTAAAGTACAGTATAGGAATATAGTCAGTAACACAGTAGTAACTACGTATAGTGTTAGATGGGTACTAGACTTATTGGGGTGATCACTTCAGAAGGTATTTAAATAATCTAATCACTATGCTGTACACCTGAAACTAATATAATATTGTATGTCAACTGTAATTAAAAAAATAGATTAAAACATAGATGTAAATATTCAAGTACATTAGTAACTT
Source organism: Craseonycteris thonglongyai (assembly GCA_004027555.1). Taxonomy (NCBI): domain Eukaryota; kingdom Metazoa; phylum Chordata; class Mammalia; order Chiroptera; family Craseonycteridae; genus Craseonycteris; species Craseonycteris thonglongyai. The sequence continues at coordinate 27,011 of PVKE010017644.1, forward strand.
CTATTTCAAAAAAGACAGAAAACTGAGAAGATATTTGCAATACAAACGACCAAAAATATGACAAAGTATTAACAGCTACAAACTATAAATAACTATAAATTAGTAAGAAAAGCAAACAGCAAAGTAGAAAAATAAGTAAAACATATGAATTAGCCATTGCACAGAAAAGGAAAAGACAAATGATTTGCTCTACCTTATTAATAATCAGGGAAATGTTAACAGAGAGTCTACTGTATCTTACAGCTTTGTGAATAATACCTTAATAAAAATTTTTTAAAAATCAGATAATCCAAATGTCTATCTAGTAGAATGGATGAATTAATTGTAGTATTTTCCTGTAATGGGATACGATACACAGCATTGGAAAAACGAATGAACTAAACATTAGCTTTTAAAAACCAATATATTATTTATGACTATTAAATATAATATGATAAAACTATAAAGAAAAACAAAAGAATAACATAAAATTGAGGAAGGAGATTATTGCTGATGGAGAAGAAGGAAAATGAAGTAGAAGAGAAATATTTAGGTTTCAAAGTTATTGTTAATGACCCTACCTGTGAAACAGAAACACAAGTGTCCATAATATTTTTCTTCAAAACCTTCATATAACCTTTTATTCATTCTTTTAAAGGTAAGATATATTTCATAACAACAAAAACTAATCTTCAAATAAAAGATTTTAGCTATTTTATTGTCATGATTTAATACAGAAAACTTAATAAAACAAATAACCCATTTAAAAATGGGTAAAAGACCTGTAGAGACACTTTACTAAAGAGATACGGATGAATAGCATATAAAAAAGTACTCAGTATCATTATTCAGAGACAATTAAAACCAAAATAACCATAAATACACATCCATTAAAATGGTTAAGATAGAAGCTAGGATGGCTCTGCAGGTTGAGTGCTCACATTACAGCCCCAGAGTCCAAGGACCGAGTCCTGGCCCAGCCCATGGGGACCCATATGCTGAACTGGGGTGTGCTTCCCACCCCAGTTCGGTTTGCGCTGGGGCATGCTTCCCATGTGGGAGGCTCCCTGCCTGGTTCCCACCCTGCGTGACCACTTGTGGAATGAAACTATGTCAAAAAACTAATGATGTACAACTATGGAAACTGCTCTGGGCCCTCCCCTTCTCTCTGTCTCTCTCTGTCAAAAACAATAAAAATAAATCTTTTTTTTTTTAAAGATTTTACATGTCTATAGAGACAGAGAGAGAGACAGAGAAGGGGGAGGGCCCAGAGCAGTCTCCATAGTTGACAACATTAGTTTTCCAAATAGTTTCATTCCACAGGTGGGCACAGGGCTGCGCAGGGCAGGAAGTGGGCCGAAAGAGGCCCGGGCAAGAACTGAACTGGGGGCACACCCCAGTTCAGCATATGGGTCCGAATGGGCTGGGATTTGATCCTCAGTCCCCTGGGCTTCAAAGTGAGTGCTTAACCCACTGAGCCATCCTAGCTTTCCCAATAAATCTTTTAAAAAATGGTTAAGACAAAAAGACTGACAATACCAAGTATTAACAAAGATGTGGAAAAACTGAAACCCTTGTGCATGGCTCATGGGAAAGTAAAATGGTATATATAGCCACTTTAGAAAACAGTTTGGCAGGCTTTCTGTGTTTTGTTTTTGTAAAACCCAGAAATTCCACTCCTAGAGAAACAAAAACATATCCATGCATAAACTTGTATGCCAATACTCATAACATTATTTGTAATAGCCGAAACCAAGAAACAATCAAAAGGTCAGCCAATTGGTGGATAATAAACAAGACGTGTATACTACTACAATGGAAAACTGCTTAGAAATAAAAAATAACATACTGTTACATGTAACAATATAGATGAACCTCAGAAAACATACTAACTGAAAAACGTAAGACTACATATTGTGGAATTACATTTATATGAAATTGCAAAAGGCAAAAATATGGAGAAAGAAAGATCAATGATGGGATGGCTATGAGTAGGAATTGACTGCAAATGGACACAGGGAATTGTTTGTGGAGTTCCCATATCTCTTCAGTGAAGTGTTTCTACTTGTGCAAATAAGATGTGACAATGGTTGTGCAACTATATAAAGTTACTAAATTAAATTGTATACTTTCAAAAGGTATATTTTATGGTATGTACATTATAGCTCAACAAAGTTGCTTTTAAAATGCTAAAAAACTCTTGTTTTTTTGACTTGGGATTTTTTTTTTTTTTAACTTTGGGCAACATAATAAGGAATCTTGGAGGGGGGAGCAAGATGGCGGCATGAGAGGAGAACCCAGATACCTACCTGGGAAGGGACTTACGAACAAAAAGGAACCCACAGGTGAAACCCTGAGAAGCACCCTCAACTGAGAGAACCACACAACGCAGAACAACACACAAAGGTTAGAGGAAAAAGGGGAGAGCGGGAGAGGGAGGGAGAAGGAGCAGTTTGGGGACAGGAACGGAGCGCGGCCCGGGGCTGGCAAAAACACAGGGGGATTGGGGGACTACAGCCAAAGTGGAGCTAGACCCAGGGCGGGCTGGAAGCCGAGACCTAGGGAGCGTGGAAGCCCCACAGGAATGTGGACAATTTAACATCCCAACTCAAGGGGCGACACGCGGTTCCCTAATCAGATCACAGAGCCTAAAGTGGGACAGGGACTGTGGAGCAGGGCGGCGGCACTTCCCGGCGGGCGGGGTGAGAGCAGGGCACCAGCCCGTAGCAGCTCAGCACCCCTGATTCACAGAGGAGACACAGCTGAGCTCCAAAGGTTGTCTGTGAGGGAGCACCTTTTGAAGACAGGGCTCTTGGAGTGAGGGCAGCGGCTCAGTGGGCACTGAGGGAGCACGCTGGGCAACAATAGACGTGCTTAGAGTGCATCCCGGGCCTGCAGAGCAGCTGCAGCCAAGCCCCTGCCAAACCCCACCTGCCTGCACCACAGCTAAGCGGCGCCCCAGCAGGCAGGCCCACAGACGGCAGGCAGGCCCACAGAGACAGTGAAAAAGCAGCCCGGCCAGAGGGGAAGAAAAGCCCCAAGCTGCTCGCTCAGCCCCCACTACTGCTGAGCTGCCGGCAGGCAGGCAGGCTCACAGAGGCACTGAAAAAGCAGCCCGACCAGAGGGGAAGAAAAGCCCGAGCGAGCTGAGCTGCAAGCAGAAAGGCTCACAGAGGCATTGAAAAGGCGGCCCGGAGCAGCTCACCCGGCCTCTGCTCTGAACCACCAGCCTCCCTGCAAACAGAGGAATCTGCTATTGTGTCTCAGGCCCGCCCTAGCTCCTACTCACACGCCCCCACCCCCGGAACCACACCTTCACTACCCTGCCTTCTAACAGCTAAAATTGCAACCTAAAAGAACAGCCCCAAGGCACAGAACTGACTGCTTCCCCCAACCCTCTCCCAAAATCTCCTCCTCCCACAACTGAGAAGCCCACCTGATAGGAAAACCCCCAGTGGGAAAGCATACTCATGCGCAGAGGAAAAAGAACCACATCAAACACA
>PVKE010017645.1:8989-30592 GCA_004027555.1 Craseonycteris thonglongyai
TTTTTTCCCCCCCCCCCCCCCCCCTTATCTCACTGAGTTAGTTTTAGCTAGGACTTCCAGGACAATGTTAAATTAGAATGATCATAGCAAGTATTCTCATCTCATTTCTGATATTAAGAGGAATGCCTCTAATTTTATATATTTTTTATGTTGACAGTGGAGACAGATTTTATCTTTTTGTTGTTGTTAAATTTATTAGGGTTACATTGGTTATTAAAAATTACATAGGTTTCAGTTGTACAACAGTTATTTTTTTCCTTAACAAATTAATAAGTTTGTTTCACCCAATCTATATATGTTTACAAACAGAGCAGTTTTTAAAAATTGAAACACTATATATTTTTTAGAATATTTTGCAAAATTGAAGATCTGACCCTAATCAGCACTCTTTGGTTATTCGTACTGGAAAGAGCACTAAACTGGGTCCAAATCAGGACGTGAAACTGATGAATGAATGGTCTCAATTTGTGCAGGTTCTCATATTTCTCTGGGCCTCAGTTTCTTCCCTGTAAAATGGGGAGGGATAAGATTATTTCTATAATTTACTTTAATTTGTTAATAATATAGGCCTTATTTCCTACTTAATAAAACTTTTTTTAGTCACACAATTTTACAAAGTCATACATGCCTAATAAATTGACAGGACTGAAGAAGAGTAAAAACACATAGAAAACCAAACTGAAAATAGTTCGAGGTAAGCAGACTGAAACTTGCACAAAAGTCAAAGAGAACATTTTTTAAATAACTGTTACTTATTGAGTATTTATTAAGTCTTAGGAGTAGTATTTTACTCACAAAATGGCCTATTATTTGTTTATAACACTCCACAAGGTAGGTAAAACCATGGTTGCCATTTTGCAGATGAGGAAACTGAGGCATAGTGAAGTAGGAACTCTGTAGATTAGCTCATTCAGTGTCCATGCCAGTTCCTCCTGGGTTTCCTTACTTCCTGTATGGACAGCCTGGAAAGCTAAAGTCCACATTTCCCAGACTCCCTTGCCAGTAAGATTCCAGATCTGACTTAGTTTCCTTCAGTCAGCGGCACTGGCAGAGACTTGACTTGGAAATGAAGTCAGGCACACAAGGCTATATTTTGCAGATCATTGTAGGTATGTGGGGCTCTGGAGTCTACAATTCTGGGAGCGCATTCCTGACCTTCACATTATAGTCAAGATAGGGGGCCTCACCTCAGTGGCTTGGACAGCAAGTTCTTGAATCTCTATATTGAGGCAGAGAAGTTACTTCCCTCCACAGTCCAGTTCTTCAGTGCCCTTGTGGAAGCCAATCCCAGAGGCCAGTCTAGGGCCTACCTCTCCAGCCCTTCCAGCACTGTTGTAAGCACTTACTTTCCTTATTAAAGTCCTTTCTGCTTAAACCAACCAAAGTGATCTCTATTATCTGCACACACACTAGGATTATTATAAGCAGTATAATCTTCCTTTTGTCATGTGTCCCCTTCAGCTAAATAGGAGAAGCCACATGATATAATGGACCAGGCATTGGAATGGATCAGGTGACCTGGGTTCTAGTCCCACGGCGTTATTCATATTTAATAGCTGTACAACTTTGGGCAAGTTCCTTTACTCTCCCAATTCTCAGTTTGTTTTTGTCTTTGACATGAGGGACTACAATGTCACTTGTGGCTCTAACATTCTATGATTATCATTTACCCAGAAGAATATTAAACAGCCATGATACAGACTGCCTGCTCAGCAATTCCCTAAAGACACTTACAGACCTGAAACTCACACGGCTGTTTAGCAAGTCTTGTGTCTTCTAGTTTAACCCATTTGGCAGAACGCTCTGTGATGAGCGTTGTATCCATTCAGACCTCTCCTGAGAGAGTAACTTGAACTGTCAGAGCATCACATTGGAGGTGGGGAAGGTGTCACACCAGCAGGTCTTAGCTTCATTAGGAAGCTGCTGAGCACACAAGCTGAGGGTACAAAGCCTCTGGCTGCTAGAGATCAAGCCAAGCAAAAGGTCAGGAAACTGCAAAATCAGGACAGAAGCACAGAGAATTCTGAGGGCAGAGGTCAGTTCATTGGGGATAGAAACCAGGAAGTCTAGCCTGAGGCCAAGGAGTTGACAGTTCATAAAGCTGTGGTCCAAGTGAGAGGTCTGGGGGTGGACAGCCAGTCAGACCTTACCAGTGAAGACCAAGAATTCAGAGTCCAGGCAATAAGATACAATGAGGATTCACATCTGCCTTCCACCTGCCTGTTAGATGCAACAAATTTAGCGCTTTGGCCAGTGTGGAAGCTCAGATTTTTATATCAGATGGATTTGAATGAGTGAAGGCCTGAGGGGTCATACACAGAGTAAACCAAGCCTTGGAACAGATCTTTCCAGCCCTGGTGATAAGCAAGAAGTGTTTTTTTGTAAGTGAGCAAATCACCTCATTTGAGGAGGATAGTTCTGGCTGATGGAGAACTAAATACTGAAGTGTAGCTGAATTCTGGCAAATTGTTTGGGGTGTGGGGGAGGCTGGGAAGAGTGGACTTCTTGTGTCCCACCATCTTTCAGGGAGAATGAAGACACACTCTAACAGAGCGTGCCTTTATAGTTTGTTATCTCTATGTTTACAGTTCTTTTTCATTCTCTCTAATCCATATCAACTCTCTAAACACTGCCCTTTCTAAATCTGCTCTTGGCTAGGATCTTTCTAGCAAGAAAGTTGAAAAGCAAATTCATAAGATACAAATGGACTAAAACAACATAATGTGTTCCCTTTCCCAGAGGCTGTTGCCTTTTTATAAGCAAACTAACAATGATGAATTTAGAATATCAGGGAAAGATTGTGGGTTAACAAAATCTCACCCTGAAGGATACACATTCGACCTTCATTATTCATGAACTCTGTATCTGTGAGTTCTCCTACCCACCAAAATTAATTTGTAACCCCCAAATCAATATGAGGCAAAGATTTTATGGTTATTCACAGACTTGTACAGAAAAATGTGTTTCCCACACAGTCCAGGGGAGGGTGAACAAGGTGATGCTCTGCCTTCTTGTTTCAGCTTTCATACTGTAAACAAGTATCCTTTTCGTGGTCTATGTAGGTCCATGTTTTTTGCACTTGTGTGCTTTTACTGATGATTTCACTGTTCAATGGCTCCCCATCTTGGTGCCGGAGTGCTGTCTAGTGTTCCCTAGTGCAAGAAAGCTGTGACATGCTTTAAGCAGAAAACATGTGAGTTTTTAAGAAAAGATTTATTTTACTGTTTTTGACAGAGAGAGAAGGGGGAGGGTCCAGAGCAGTCCCCATAGTTGCACGTCATCAGTTTTTGACATGGTTTAATTCCACACAGGTGGGCGGGGCCACACAGGGAACCGGGCTAGGGGTCTCCCACTTGGGAGACATGAACCAGGGGGCCCCCACATGAGAAGCTTGCCCCATGAGAACGGAACCAGGGGCCTCCCACATGGGAAGCTTGCCCCGGTGAGAACCAAACTGGGGCCACACCCCAGTTCAGCATATGGGTCCACACAGGCTGGGGCCGGGACCGGGATTCGATCCTCAGACCCTGGAACTGCAAAACAAGCACGTAACCCACTGAGCCATTCTGGCTTCTCCAAATATGTATTTTTGACAAGCTTCCTTTAGGCATGAGTTATAGTGCTATTGACCAAGAGTTCAATGTGAAGGAACGTACAGTCTGTATTAAATAAGGTGTCTTTAATTGGAAACATACATAAAAGGTTACATATTGACTGGTCAATGAAAACACTGTGACTAGTGTCTAGAAGGAAGCTACCAGTGTATTTTCCAGAAGTGATACCCCAGTGTTTGCTAATTCATTGTTCCCAGAGACTTTATAGAACATAACTTCTGCAATAACAAGAATGGACTGTAGTTGGGCTGTGTCCGAACACTTCTCATCCTAACACTGTGACCAGAGAATGCTTACAGGGGCCTACTGCATGATTGCTGCAGTAGCAGCAATAATTTCCGAATTATAACGGAAATATTTGGAAACATTTTTCAAGAGCTTTACTTCCTAAGCTTTTCACAGACATGGCTAAAATTCTCATCGATAAGCTGTGAATGTAGTAGCCCCTTTAGGATTGGATATGCTGCTCCAGAAACTGAGATTAGAAGTTCTGTAGTAATTCTCCCTACATTTTGTTAATGTCTTAGCTTTAGAGATCCTCTTCCACCGGAACAGATTCGTGATGTGGATGGAAAACCCTTGAGAAGGGCTTCTAAGTGAGAAAAACGTCACTAAAAAAGAGTTCATGAAGAGTTTCTACATGGATCTAAGCTGGGTCCAGGGCAGAGATGGGTGGACAAAGGTTACAGGGAAGTCCTTACTCCTCCTCTAGCAGATGGTAGAGGGTCTGATTTCCTCACCAACAAAAGGACGTCTTTTGGGGATGCTGGGATAGCTCAACAGGTGGAGCGCTTGCCTTGCAACCACGCGGTCCGGGGATTGAATCCAGGCCCCAGCCTTGGCCTATGCAAACCCACGTGCTGAACTGCAGTGCAACCGGTTACTGGCTCGGCAGCGAAGGTTCTTGCTTCGCAGGTGGGAGGCCCCCAGTTCAGTGCCCTCTCTGTGCAGCCCCACATTCGCCTGTGTGGACTGAAACTGTGTCACAACTATGGAGACACCTTTGGCCACCCCACGCCCCACCTTCCCTTCTATATCTATCATCTATCTATGTCACCTTCTCTCAAACAATAAAATTAATCTGAAGGAGGAGCAGAGAAGAAGGAGGACATCTTTCTTTGGCACTTAGTCTGGACTGTTTCTGAGCCGTCCAGATATATCCTGACTGGAACTGGAGGCTGCAAACACCATGGCAATATTATATTCTAGTGACACAGGAGACTGCTGCTAATACAGATGCCTGGTAAAGTTCTTAAGCGCCAGAGCACACAGCGTGGGATGAAAACCCTGCGTTGCTTTTAAGCAGATATACCAGGCGATTCTCTCCCCCAGATGAAGAATATTGTGAGGACTTGAGGAGTTCAAATGCCAGCTGAAAGTTTTGCTTTCTAGCGAGGGAGCCATGTCAAGGTGACAGAGTCGCTTTCCGTTTGTCTCTCGGGTGCGCTGTGGGAATCTCTTTGCTTCGGAATAAGGAGGTTTTCCTCCCCATCAGTCACTGCTGCCCAGGCTCTTCAGCACCACATATCCTAACCCCACAGCCGGGCCACACATTTCTCATGCAAAGAACTCAAAGGCCTCTCCGTGCAGCCTCCCTGAACCAAGGGCTGTCTCCGCCCGGCCTCCCTCGGGGTCTTCGCCAGCCGCCTGCGCAGCCGGAGCAGAACTGTTTGTGTTGCCGAGTTGAGGGAGGAATTTGTCATTGGGGACCAGGGTCATATGCCTTCCGGTTTTCTACTTAGTGACACGCTTTCTCACACAGGGGTCAAGAGTTGGGGCCTCATAAATGCATCCTTCGAGATGAGCTGCTAGGAGTGTTTTCTTGCTAAGAGTCCTTTTCTTTTCCCCTGAGACCCTCAGAGTTTGAACCTCAGACCTTTCAATCCCTCGACAGAAGCTGTAATCCACAAATGTGCTCCATGTTGAAAGGACAGGCGAGTGGCGGGCACGTCGCTCTTTCCCTCAGCTGACTCCTTGGGCAGTCTGCCCACACTGCTGGGGACGGAATAGGGAACAGCCATCAGGACCGAATCAACTCTAGCTTGCCAGCTCTGTGAGGCCTTTCTGCACCCTCAGCCACTCAGCGTGAGCGCGAATGGCCTGCTCGTTGAATGTGTTCTCTAAGAAGCCTGTCTGAGGAGTCTCATTTGGCTTCTTGCTGTGAGGCCAAAACACCCAGCCACTGCTCCGTGGCGAAATGGGAGCACCGGCACAGAGACAAGGCCAGCGGTCCCCAACCTTTCTGGCAACAGGGACGGGGTTCACGAAAGACCATTTTTCCACAGACCGGGAGGCAGGGGCAGGGTTGGGAAGGATAGCTTTGGGATGATTCAAGCTCGTGACATTTATTGTGCGCTTTATTTCTATTATTATTACACCATAATATGTAGTGAAATAACTCTACAATTCGCCATCACGCAGAATCAGTAGGCACCCTGAGCTTGTTTTCCTGCAACTAGAAGGTCCCACCTGAGGGCTGATGGGAGACAGTGACCCCAAAGTGTGTTGCTTATGTCCAGTCTACTCCGTAATCTCCTATCAGTTGCTGTCACTGCAGAAAACCCTGCTTCACAAAGATACGGTGCTGGAAACGGAAGCAGGCTTTTCAGTGCTTTTGTGGCGGTCTCAGGACATTCCGCCTTGACTTTAATCCAGAACACAGAGAGATTTGACATTGTCTCAAACTTAATTTAAGGCCACATCATTTGCAATCTCAAGCCGATCTCTTCTAGTGATCTCTTCTAGCACAAAGTCAGTTCACCTGGCTTATTCACAAATGAGTTGAGGATCCATTCTTCCCAGTTTGGGGTTTGTTTGTTGTTGTTTTTTGTTGTTGTTTTTTTGTGGTTGGAGAGTCATATTCAACCTCCTGAAAGCTGAGACAGGTGATCACTCACCAGCTGGGAGAAAGAAGGCCCTGGTTTAGTCTCTATCAAAGTCTCTGCTGATGTTTGAAACATGTCAAAAATCCCAATGTTTACCCGTCGCCCCCATAATTCCAATTTGGCTTTGAATGTACCCACTTTATCTGTTGACTTGCACGCAGTTGTTGTTCTCTCCTGAAGTACCAGATTGAGTTTGTTGGACAGGTTGAATATGTCACACAAGTAAGCAGTGCTAACAAATTAAGATAGCCTCACTATCTTGCTTAGAGCCTACATTAATAACCGTCTTTCAGAGACAGGGGAGAGAGTAAAACATGAGCTCCTTCAGCCATGCCTGAATTCTTTTTTTCCCCAAAGGGATCCTCCAAGCAGAGTTGCTCACAACCCTGGCCCAGCGTGAACCCTGGCGGGCAGTGCAAGAGAAAGCTGGGCTCCACAGCACCCCGCAGCCTCAGCCTCTGAGCCCCACTGGCTGCGCAGGCTCTAGGCCAGTGGGCACTATGTTCGCAGCCCCCAGGGCAGTCCTTGTCCCACGGCTCTTTCAAGGATAATTTCAGTAAAGAGCCGAAAGAAGACTAACTTCATCAGGGAAATGGGATCCTTCTTCCACAGAAAAAACAAGTCTATAGAATTGAAATATGTTGAAGTGAACAAGTATTTTTGTCTCAGGCTATGTAAGAGTTTACAAATCTATTCTGCCGGTTAGTCCTTCCCTCCTACACACACAGCCCTGCCTCCAGAATGTTTGGAATGTGTCTCTCTGCTTATTGCTACTTCCTGAAACACCACTGCGGGCAGCAAACAGTGACCTATTTGTCTCTCTAGTCCCTGTGCAGTGAGTGATGCATGAATGAGTGAATAATAGCTCATTTAGGGAGTCCCTGAAAGCCCTTGCTATAAAATGTAAGTCCTCCGAGCATTCACCTTCTTCTCCAATGTGAACAGGATTGAAATCAGGATTCACCGTGTTATCAGTTGTGACTGTAAAGAATGCCAAGAAAGGCATCACCACCTGACTGACCATCAGGACTCCAGGGTTCAAGTTCCAACTCTGGCCTCTAGCCGCACAGCCTCAACTTCCTTTTTGGTAAAATGTGGGAGAGAGAGAGGATTTGCAAGATGCCTCACAGCTCATACATTGTACACCTCTGGGCACCCCAGGGCGAGGCGGTGCTACCACCCAGCCAGGAGGCCGCGCGGCGGGCAGCCTTTTCCAGGAGTGCCGCTCTTGCTACAGCTTCTGAAAGGGCAGGTTATCTCAGTGGCAAGACCATTGTCACCGCAGTTTTCTTCTAGGGTTGCCAATCCTGTCCCTCCAGACACTAGCTACAGCTGTGATCACCTCGCTGGCGGCTTTTTCTTTTTTGGGGTGTGGGGTGTTGTGGGCAGTTCCATTCACAAACTCCATTCACAGGCTTTTTGGAAGCCTTCTGTCCTGGTGCAATGAAGCAGGCTCCCTCTTTGTCCACCAAATGTCCCAAAGGGAAATGACATTCACTAAGCATTCGGACAAACTTTTTTAGAAGAAGAAACAGTGTGAAAATTGCGCAAATTCTTGCTACTTAAAGCGTTTGAGAAGAAAACTGCAGGAAGTGGTAGATTCGGGGACATAAAGGACATCACTTGCCTGCCTTATTATCTCATTTTTCAGTGGAGCTGACAGGACAGCTGCCTGTTATTACAGGGCACACCAGGAAATGTTTAGCTGCCAAACAGAAAAGAAGGAGTGAGGGATTAGCAGCTCTGTTCATGCCACACAAATAGAATTCTTGCACCTGGTAGTCACGCCGTTAGATTTATCATCTTCGTAGGGTATGCTACTTAAATCCCATTTACAAAGAAACAAAAACAACCCAAAAAGGCCTTAATGTCATCGTAATTATGGTAAGTATTAGTAACCATTTTTGCAGTTTTTAGTCTAGATTAAATTAATTGGTGGTGGTTTTCCTTTAATCACACTAATCTTTTACTTGGTTTCTGTCCCGTTGTAAATTTACTATTCTATGTTGCAAATCAAAAGTGTTCTTAAAAATGGAAGATCAATAGCAGTTTAATCACCCAGAAGGCTGCTACCATCAACGATGTTGTGTAACAATAGTGATCTCTTTGCAAAGTGGCAGATCACCTCCAGAAGGGACATTTTAAAGAAAGTAAATCATGCTTCTCAGCTTCATTTTCTGATGTCATGGTGTGGAGGGGTGGGGGTCTGGGAGCCAGCTCCTCAAGTGATGGTAGAGCAGGGATCCTGAGTCCGGATGGACAGATTGCGAAAGGACAGCGCGACACCCTAACTGGCCGCCTTAGTTCACTCTGAGTAGATTCACATCTCTCACGCCAAGGCCCGAGGAGGTACCTAGCGAGAGGAAAAGGTGAGTCTTGGATCCTGTGAAAATTACCCTTTAGTATGACTCTTTAATTAATAAATAAGCAAACTCCTCATGAAACATTCGGGTAGAAACTTCTTACCTCTTCGTTTCTCTTCTGGCGTCTCCTAGGGCCTCTCTGTGCCAGCCCTCAGTATAAAGGTGACTGAGACCGAGTCAGACCCCGTACAAGCTCTTTGCAGTCTGAGGGCACCAACTCTGTCTGGAGGCCTTGCGAATGTTTAGCTTTTCAAAGGGGTATTAGTTCTCCCTGGGGCAGGAGGCAGGGGCATGCCCGATAGAGAGATTCGCAGAAAGGGCACACAAACGGCCAGGAAGGGGAACTGCAAGAAATCAGGCAGGACTAGAACAAGGGGTGGCTACACAGGAGGGAAGGGACAGGAGACTGGAGGCCTTGAATGCCCTTGTGAGGGGCATGGTCTTTCTCCTCCACGAGGCAAGTGACACTTGTATGGCATTAGTGATGTCTGTGAAATTTACTCCTTCAGCATGAATTTGTAGGGAAAAGGCTGAAAAGGGAAGACTCAGCAGTAGAGCAGTGAGTGTGGAAAAGAAACAAGTCCCCAAGGGCATTAGGGCATGGCTTGGACAAGACACCAATTGGGCACAGGGAAGAGGGCTAGATTGTCTACTTGGGCACATGGGTGAAGAATGATAGCATTGATAAGAATGGGGAATTTGGGAGAAGAATGGATTAGGGACTAAGGGAGGAGTTGATTTGTTCCATTTGGGCATGCCAAGTTCAAGGGACTGTGGGACATTCATGTGGAGATGTCTGATCTGGAATTGTCTGTCAGTAGCGACTGTAAACATGGTTCAGGAACCGGTGGTCAGAGAGTTTCGGAAGTGTGGATTTGAGTTAGCCTTAGTTATTTTATACTTCTGTGACTAGAGATAGTAGTTGAATCCACTGAATTCAATAAAATCATTCAGGGATGGTACATAATGAACTAAATGCAAGCTAAAAACAGGGTTAAAGAATCTCACGAATGTTTGTCCATATGTTGAAGTCCTAACCGCCAATGTAATAGTATTAAGAGGTAATGCTTTTGGGTGGTGATTAGGTCCTAAGGATGGAGCCCTCGTGAATGTTATTAGTGCCCTTATGAAAGAGACCCCAGAGAGCACTCTATCCCTTCCACCTTGTGAGGACACAGGGAGAAGAGGTCATCATTAAACCAGGAAGCAGGCTGTCACAGACACAAAACCTGCCAGTGCCTTGATCTTGGACTTCCCAGCGTCTAGAACTGTGAGAAATAAACACTTGTTGTTCATGCCCCCTAGTCTATGGCATTTTGTTACAGCAGCCTGAATAGATTTAGAAACTACTCTTTAAAGGTGGATGTAGGAAGAAGAGCCAGCAAGGGGAGCAGTCGTCCCAAAGCCAGGCGAGAGCAGGCTTCTCATGAAAGAGGATTTTTAAAATGATGTCCCCTGCCAGACAGGCCACATGTTCATGGGCGCTGACAATGAAGATGTCACTGATCATCCTAACAAGAGGTTTACCTTCTGCAGGGTGGAGATGAAGCATCAGGGCAATGAGTAGAGGTGCCAGATTGTACTGGGCTGAGGAGAGACGACGGTGGATGCATGAAGACTCAAGAGAGACTTTTTGGGAAAAGACTGACGGGAAGGAAAGAAACAAATAACCCACAGGAGATATAAGATTAAGGGACATTTCTGAATTGTTTTGTTTTGTTTTGTTTTGTTTTTGTTTCTTTTCTAATAGAGAAAACCTGAACCTGCTTCTGAGCTTTAGGGAGGAAACCAGTAAAGAGAGAGAGACCAGAGTAAAAAGGAGGTGATGAATCAGTAGCACAGGTGAAAGTGTGGTTCTTGTACTGATGGTACAAACCCTTTCTTCTGAGGTAAGAAGATAGGACTGGGAAGAATAGCTGAAGTGCTTGGTTTATTGCTTCAAGTTATGTTTAGATTTGCTTACATACCTCCCTCTAAGGGAAGGGCTGCCCTCTGTTGCTCTGCTCTCATTACCTCCAAACCAGAAGCAGTATTGTTCAAGGCCCCCAAAGTATTCCTTTCTCCAGAGTCCCTGAATCCTCTACTGGGATGTCTCCTTTATCGGAAGCTTGGCATTTCATCTATTCTCTCCTCACAAGCCATGTTCAATCTTACATTGTTATTTGGAATCAGAACGTCCCCACAATTAGATATTTAGCTCTTTGAAAGGAAGAATCCCATCCTGAACCACTTTTGTGCCTCACAACCACCCACATACCCAGAACAATGTGTTGCACCCATATTAGGCACTCAGTAATGTTCTTTTTTTTTTTTTTTAATTAATGCAGGGATACCGGGATAGCTCAACAGGTTGAGCGCTTGTCTTGCAACTGCAAGGTCCAGGGATGGAATCCTGGCCCTGGCCTGTGCAAAACCCATGTACTGAACAGCAATGCAACTGTTAACCTCTAGGATGGTGGTGAAGGTTCTCGCCTCCCATGTGGGAGACTCCCAGTTTGGTTCAGCCCCGAGTGGCCCCACATTCACCTGTATGGAATGAGAACATGTCACAACTAATGATGTACTGTGGAGACTACTCTGGGCCCTCCCTGCTTCTCTCTGTCTCTTTCTGTCTCTCTCTCTCTTTCTCTCACTTTCTCTCAAACAATAAAAAATAAATAACTTTATTAAAAAATAATAATAAATGCATAACCTGAAACTAATTTTTTTTTGAAGATTTATTTTATTGTTTGAGAGAAGGTGAGAGAAAAAGAAGTGGGGAGGGCCCAGAGCAGTCTCCATACTTGTACATCTTTAGTTGTAACATGGTTTCATTCCACACAGGTAGATGTGGGATCAAGTGGGGCAGGAACCAAAGCCCCTGCATGGGAGGTGAGAACCCTCTCCGCTATCCTTGTGGTTACCAGTTGCACCGCAGTTCAGCATATGGGGTTTTCATGGGCCAGGGCCAGGAATCAAACTGCAGACCTCATGAGAGTGAGGCAAGTTCTTAACCACTGAGCTATTCTGGCATCCCCAACCTGAAACTAATTTTAATCTCCTGCTGGCTTCAACTACTTTCATTTCCTGCCATCATCAATTTCTATTTTCTAAAAATATAAAATTGTTTTCATTTTAGCTTGAATAAAATGTGTTGGAAAGATAAATCTACTATGATCAAAGTCTGCTATAAAAATATTTGAGTAATCTTTGCCACCCAAGGCAATTTATATAACCTCTTAGAGTATGTCTTCTTGATCAGTAGAGTGGGAATAATAATTATACCTACTTTTTAGGGTTGTTTCAATCATAAATGAGATCATTTATATACAGCGCTATAATATATACACAGACAATGTATATATAACACCATGCACATAGTAAATGATTAATAAATACTATATATTACTATGATTATTATCCAACTAGATAATTTCTGAGACTTATTCCAGTTAAGTTCTATGATGCTTTCTCCACTAGTGTAGATAATTAAGAGTAGACCTTACCTATAAAGTATGTACATATTTAATAAAACACTAGAGCCATGAAATTAAGGTTAATCCTACACTTAAAATTTTAAGTAGCAAAATATGTCAGAAGCAAACTGAGAAAATAAACCTTCCATATTTCTTCCTGTAAACATTTCTAAAGTAATTAGCGGCTATTATGGCTGTCATTTGTTCACTTCACACATGGCTTCTGAGCACTGAGAATGGCAAATTGCTTTGGAAGGAGCCACAGGGGCCCGTAAGATGAATAAGGCACATGCTTTGCTCTGTGGTATTCTGGGGTGAAGGTAAACAAATAAGTATAAAGCACGCACAAATTACAGTATTATGTGATATATAAAGATGCTGAATGAGAAACTAAGAAAAGAAGAAGGCAGAGAAGACAACAGCAATAAGAAAAATATCTGCACCAGGCACCTTGATTTAGAAGCAAAAGTTTTAAGAGCCTGCCTTTTATCATACTGGATTAAGAAAAAATATACTGTTCCTACGAGCTTCCTTTGAAGTCTCTTCAGCTCAAATTCTTCACAAAGGCAAAAACCTCGATTTATTAACATCAAACATCCAGTGGGACCTCAGTAGACCAATTTTAAGATGGTTTCTATTATTAAGCCAGCAGGATTATCAGGCCTTTGGGGGCAGAGAGGTTTCTATAGAAAAGGTTCATGGTGAATCTTTTCTCCTCCTCCCCCCCTCCCCTCCCCCTCCCCCCTCTTCCCTTCCTCCTCCTCTTTCTTGCTCTTCTTCTTCTTTTAGTCTTCAGAAAAGCCAATAGAATCCAAGTCTGAAAGACAGGTATTTTGGGCAGTTTGTGGAAGCCCAAGCCCTCCTTAAGTTCAGATGTCTTGCAGGCTCCCTAACCTCACCATCAGTGGGAAGGCAGTCTCATGCCACAAGAAAAATATGCTCCTCAGAAAGCCAAGCATAATTTTTTAAACATGTACAAACCACTTGTAACTGGTCACACAGATTTGAGCTCTGGGCTTTTAAAGAGGGGAATGTGAGCAAACTGCGTGGTTCTAACCAGTGGAACTGATCAGCAGACATGAAGAACTTCATCCATTTGGCTCTTCAGGTGGCGTTCCTCTTCTGCCTGCCATGGGCTTCTGGGTGTGAAGCACAGGGGATTTTAGACAACTGCTTGGTGGTGGCAGTGACTGTGAGAGAACCACAGGCCACTTGTGTGGTCCGTTGGCCAGTTATCTGCAGAGGATATATGAAAATATTGCACCAGTAAACCTGAAGGTTATACCTTTGAAAGTCTTAGTGCAAAAGTGGTGCTCACACTTAACAACAACAAAAATATCCTTGACTTTAAAATGTTTAAACTTATGAAATATTAGAGATAATTTGAAATATTTATGTCAACATGAGTTTTGGGCATCATAACGGAAACATTAGGGCAGGGGTCCCCAACTCCCGAGTCATGGACCAGTACTGGTCTGAGGTCTGTTAGGAACTGCACTGAACAGCAGGAGGTGAGAGGCCATTGAGCAAGCAAAGCTGCATCTGTATTTACAGCCACGCCCCATCGCTCACATGACCTCCTGAGCTCCGCCTCCTGTCAGGTCAGCAGCGGCATTAGAGTTTCAGAGGAGCCTGAACCCTACTATGAACTGTACTGTACACGTGAGGGAGCTAGGTTGGGTGCTCCTTATGAGAATTTGGGGTGGAGCTGAGGCAGTGATATTAGTGCAGGGGAGTGGCTGTAAAAACGGATTAACATTAGCAGAGAGGGTTGACTACACAGAGACCATAATAAATCAATTGCTTACAGACTCATATAAAAACCCTATAGGGATGTTGGGATAGTCAGTGAGTGGCAATGACAATTAAGCTGCATCTGGTGGCAGGCTTTATAGTGGCAAATGAGTAGTATAATTATTTCATTATATATTACAATGTAAATAATAATAGAAATAAAGTGCACAATAAATGTAATTCACTTTAATCATCCCAAAACCAACACTCCCACCCCACCCACCCACCCCAAGCCACCCCATCCCCTCTCTGTGGAAAAATTATCTTCCATGAAACTGATCCCTGGTGTCAAAAAAGTTGGGAACCATTGCTTTAGAGCAGGGGTGTCAAACTCAATGAAAACACGGGCCATTTGGTGCAACAGGCAAGATTCACGCGGGCCACATCATTTATACACGCCCACAGGCCCCCAGGAAAGGCACTGGGCCACGTGTATACTCGTCTTCAGTAGTTAAAGGGTTAACAAGGGAATTGTGCGTACGGTATTGCCTCAATCTCCCCTAAGCGCTATTTTCTTCATAACAATTTTTTCTATTTTCATTTTATTTCAGAGCATCCTGGGCCACAAAGAATTACCTTGGGGGCCGCATGCGGCCCATGGGCCGCCAGTTTGACACCCCTGCTTTAGAAGATAATAAAGACATTTTAAAATAGTTTTTAAATGACTATAAAATTTATCAGAGAAATACATCCTAACTAATTCTGAAACCTAATTTTACTTAAACTTTAAAGTTCAACATAGAAACCTTATTATTCTATTGATAAATCAAGTAAATTTTAACCATCAGTTTCAAGGGGATTAAAGTTCTGTTTATAAACTGCAGAGACGAAATTCTCCTACACAGTCTCATATACATCCTCAATTAATTAAATTCCATAAAAAATTCCAAGCTGCATTATATAGTTAATTTTTTACTCTTTTTTAGCATGTCAAATACTTCTTAAAAGCAAAGTATTCTCAAGTACTTGCAATGACTCTAGCAAAGTGTAACTATAGTAAATTCAAGTCCTTTCTTAAGCATTCCAAAGTGGTTTAGAACCAGAGTCAAAGGATGTTTTAAGGTGTCTTTTACATTTCAACTAAAAAGTACAAATAGCACTCTATAAATTAGGGTCACAATTCTCTAACAGGTTCAATCCTACCTTACAAATATTTGAAATACCACACAACATATCATTCTCAAGATTATAAAAATCTCTTCCTAAAATAAACAAACATACACAAGAATGCTAACTCTGTGGATCTGATTTACTTCACCACCTCTATTTAACTATAAATCTTAATAGGATTAAAAATTTTATTAAGAAAAGTTACATCATCCCAAACAAGTGGAGGGCATCACCTCTTCAGTGCAATGAGCATTCACATTGGCCAGAGGTTTTCAACCAAGGTATGAGACTTTATTCTCCCCATGACAATAACCAACAACATAGTGAACTCTTTTGAGGGTGTTGGTCTCTCCCAATTTCAAGAGACATCATTCATTAGGATATCTACAATCCAGATCCCACCTGGTTGTTTACCACTTTATTGGCCAGAATAATTTATGTATTCCTGGTTCAATCCTGAATGTTTTTCTATTCTTCCAGGCTGACCAGGCCACAGCTCTTATAAATATCCAAGTGAAATCCTACAAAATTCTGCCTGTCCCCTTTCCTTTTGTCTGGCTCTATCACTGCCCCTCCAAGTGACCTGCCTCATCTCACAAGATGAGGGAAGACTGACTGACATGTGTTCTCTTCCTTTTCCCATCAGGTCCACCTCAAATATAAGTAGTTTGTCCCCACAGGGCTCCACTTAAGTTCAGACACAGTGGGTGGACCAAGTGAGTGGAAAGTGGCTTCCTTTAAATAGTATTGCTTCTCAAACTTCAATGTGCATACGAATCACCTAGGGTTTCATTCAAGTGCAGATTCTGATGCAATAGTTCTGCATTGAGGACCAAGACTCTTCACTTCTAATAACTCTGGTGATGCTGACAGTGCTAGCTCTCAGATCACACAATGAATAGAGAATTTGAATAGTTGACAGTATTAGAGCTGAAGGGTCAATCTGGCCCCCAATTTCTACTAATTATGCATAGCAAATACCTAGTTTTCCCTCACTAAAGTCCTTTTGTCTCTTTTATCAATCATTGGTCCTCAGTTCATATTCTCTCTCTCTCATACACACACACATACAAAAAACAAACAAACAAACAAAACCCAAAACATGTCTTTTCTCTGCCTTTTCAAGCCTGCCAGTGAGAATCTAATGCTTTAGTCATTTTAAAAGTACTTCCTATGTAGAGTTTGAAAAAAGGCTACATAGCGAGGACACAAATTTCAGCTATGTATTAATAATAATAGTTACTATT
The DNA here is from genome assembly GCA_004027555.1 of Craseonycteris thonglongyai. Classification (NCBI taxonomy): domain Eukaryota; kingdom Metazoa; phylum Chordata; class Mammalia; order Chiroptera; family Craseonycteridae; genus Craseonycteris; species Craseonycteris thonglongyai. The sequence goes on from PVKE010017645.1 coordinate 25,458, forward strand.
ATCATTAGCATGTGCTAATTACATGCCACTCCTAAGAGTGTGTTGTCTCATCTAGTATAAATCCGATGAAAAGGGCATCAATTATTTACATTTTAAAGAAAGAGGAAAGAGGCTTGGAAGGTTATATAGGTCAAAGAGTACATGGCAGAGTATGGTAGCTGGTCAGACATTGTTTGAAGCTCATCTCACCAGGCTGGCCTTGTGATGAACTTTGATAGAATGTAGCAGAAATGACTTTCAAGCTTGGACCTCAAGAGGTTCCTGCAGCTTCTGCTCTGGCCTTCCTGAAACACTGTTGTGTTCGGACTTCATGGAGAGAGAGGCCCAGTTATCCCAGCTTTTCAAGCCAGACCTGACATATGAGGCCAGGAAGCCATCCAGAACCAGCCAAGTCCCTCCAGCCAGTCTGCCACATGGAGCATGAGTGAACCCAGTTAACACCACATGGAGCACAGATGAACCATCCCAGCTGAGCCCTGCCCAAGCTGCCATAGAATCATGAGGAAACACATAGTTGCTGTTTTAAACCACTAAACCTTGGGATGGTTTCTTATGCAACAACAGATAACTGAGCCAAGACTTGAATTTCAAGGACGTCTGCCTCCAAACCTTTGTTGATTCCAAAGCCAGGACCCACCAAACGCTTACTTGATGCTTCATAACTTGTTTGGGTTCTGCTTGTTCCTCCCTGAGTTCCAGCTGTATGCCTGGTATACCCACATCAGTTCTGATTTTCTGCTCAAACCCCCCCCCCCCCACACACACACACACACACACACCCACACACACCTCAACCCTTGGCCTGACTGGTTAAATTCTTTCTCTCTCGGTTTCAGTTCCCCTTCCAGACTGCCCTTTCTGCTTTTCTTGGAGTGATCTTCCTAGTTATCTTTGTGTAGGATTCAAGTTCCAATTCTCCTTTGACTTTCTAGGACAGGATTTCTTAATATTTTAAAGATTTATTTTATTGTTTTGAGAGAAGGCAGGTATGCATTTGTGTGTGTGTGTGTGTGTGTGTGTGTGTGTGTGTGTGAGAGAGAGAGAGAGAGAGAGAGAGAGAGAGAGAGAGAGAGAAGGGGGAAGGGCCCAGAGCAGTCTCCATAGTTGCACATCATTAGTTGTGACATGGTTTCATTCAACACAGGTGGTTATGGGGCCTTGCAGGGTGGGAACCAAATGGGGGACCTCCCACATGGGAGACGAGAACATTTGCCACCAAGCCATCCTGGCAGTTACCAGTGGCACCATAGTTCAGCGTATGAGTTTGCACAGCATATGGGTTCAGCCCGGACCTCACGATTGTGAAGCAAGCGCTCAACTGCTGAGCTATCCTGGCATCCCTGTTTGTTAAATTTCAAACTACTTAAAAATCCTAGGATTTTGTTAAAATGCAGATTCCACTCTAGGTGTTCTGGAGTAGCACCTGAAGTTCTGCATTCAAAATCAGCTCCCAGGTGGTGCTCATGCTAGTTTACCAGGAATCACACTTTGAGTAGCAAAGCTCTAGGTGACTCTGTGAAGCAAATATCCCCCCACTGCCCCATTCACATAAATAATGACCATAGCTGATGGGGGTCATGGCTGGACTCTTCCACCACATAGGAAGGCTCAGCTGCCCATTTATTGATGACTTTATTCCTGCACACAGAGAAATCTAAAGTCACCTGCTATGAACGCATCATGGGTAACCTAAGGAGCAACCTAAAAAAAGAGGAAAGGATAAATGACAAAGCTTCTGTTATCAAGGCAGTTATTCTGTAATGTAGCAGGTATTTACCAAGCACTTATGTCAAACACTGTGTGATAGTATCTAGGCAGGGAACCCGGGACATCTTCTATGGGGACCTAGACACCCCTAAGCAAATACCATCAGAATCCCTTGAATTAGTTGAAGGCCGTGTGCATTAAATATAATGCTGTTGGATGCAATTTGATTGTGATACAGCAATTTGAGTTTAGGAGTCAATGTTATGTTTGAAATGTAAGAATGTGGTTAGTGTTGAGTATTTAATATGTAGAAGAATGGCATGTCTTTTGGGATGCCTAGATAGCTCAGTGGTTGAGCATTTGCCTCGTAATCACAAGGTCCAGGGTTCAAATCCTCACCCCAGCCTGTGCAAACCCCATATCCTGAACTGCTGTAAAACTGGAAACTGCCAAGAAAGCTCAGTGATGAAGGTTCTTACTTCCCATGCAGGAGGCTCCTCATCCAGTTCCCACCCTGTGGGGCCCCACATCCACCTGTGTGGAATGAAAGCATGTCACAACTAATGATGTACAACTGTGGAGACTGCTCTGGGCCCTCCCCCTTCTCTCTAATCAGTGGCAAGAACACCCCCCCCCCTTCCTGTGACATCAATACACACACTCCTGCCTGGAGTGGAGAGGAACTGGAATTCTTAACTGTCCTCTCCGGCCAGGATCCACTTTCTTTTTTACTCTAGGCCTCAAGAAGAGCAGAGAGAAGGGGAAGCTGGGATGGCTCAGTGGGTTAGGCTCTCACTTTGCAGCGCCGGGGACCAGAGATCGAATCCCGGCCCCGGCCCGTGCGGAACCATATGCTGAACTGGGAGCTCCCCCAGTTAAGTTCTGTCTCTGTCTCTGTATCTCTCTCTCTCTCCCTCTCTCTCTCTGTAAAAAAACAATAAAAATAAATAAATAAATATTTAAAAAAAAAAAAAAAAAGAAGAGCAGAGTGGGAGTAAAGCCCGCTTTGTTTTAACCTTTCCTGGGGTTGTACTGCAAAGGCCTACCTCTGGAACCATAAACTTCACCTTTCGGTGGCCTCATAGGCCCTGAAGAAGCAATGCATTAGAAGACACAGTCCTCCCCTCCCAGTGCCCTAGTGAGAGATGAAGACAGGTTTCGAGCACCAAAGAGATACACAGTACAGTGGGAAAGATACAGTGTCACCACTGAGGGAGGACACCCATACTAGTCTTAGAAATGGGGGTATCAGTGGGAACAGGAAAGACTTCTCTAAGAAGTTGTCACCAAAGCTGCATATTAAAGAATGAGTAACACTAAGCTGTGCAAACAGAAAGGGGAGAGTGGTTAAGAGCACCCTGAAGGACAAACGTCATGTCTAAAAGAAGTCTGAACAAATCGTTGAATCAAATTCAAATCCAGTGGCAATGCAATTTGGATATATGGATAGAAGCTCAGTAGCAGGAATTGGGCTAAAGATGAGTTTGATGAAGTTCCTGAGGACTTTCTAGTTTAGAACTGGCATATCTCTTTTATTATTTATAAAAAAGAAGTAGAATGCAAAATTTGGAGTTTTGCTTCATTCTTTAAAATTGTGCTCACTTCCAGAAAGTGAACTCCATATTGAAAAGCTTCCCTGGTGAATATGTGATAATTGGACAAAGCTGGGCTCACATTTACCTACAAAGAAAGGATTTGCTAAGAAGTAGAGCAACCGAAGCAGGAAATGTACTTAATCTACTTCAAGGACACTTTTTTCAGTATTTTAAAAGTACACAATATATAAATGATGCTATGCATAAAATTAAAAATCAGCCTCCTCATCAAAGCAAGTTGTGGCTTACCACCTACTAGGAAACACTTAGCAGCATAAAAATAAACTTGAATGTGATCACACAATGCAGGGCTTCATAAGTATTTTCATTAAAACTCTATGAATTCAACCTGACCTCCTTCTCCCTTATTTGACCTGGGAGGTTTCACAAAATTTGATACGTACTCAGTTGCGTGGGATTGGCTTAATTTTTCTTAGCCTTGAATATGGAAAGTTTCTAAATTCTTCTGCTATAATCAGTTTAATCAGGACTATAATAATGAAAATAAGCTCTTTTATTAATAAAAATTTAGGCCTATGCTCTTTACTTATTCCATCTCATGGAGAATTTATTAGTAAAACGTTTTGTTTTTTTTTAATGTTCAGGAAAGAGTATCAAGGAATTATAAAATGTTGATCTTGAAAGGAGCACAGAAATTTTTCAAACTCAAGCCCTCTTTTTCATGCTGAAACAACTAATAGCTATAGAAATGATTCCCCCCAAAGTCACAACTCTTAGTCTAAATATCAGTAGTTCACCTTCTCTTATCTGCAATTCTGAAATCTCAAAGGCACTTAAAAATAAAAGTAGTTTGTTTTTTAAGTTTACTGCCAAACTTATTAAATAGCAAAACCTGGCCTAAGCCTACATGAAGCTATGTATCCCACTTGATATGAGTATTCACACATTTTGCCAAAAAATACTAAAGTGTTTGATTATGGAAAGCTTTCCAAGACTTGGTGGAGATGTAAATACACCACACAGCCTTTCTACAATCTGAATAAGTCTGGATTATAAAACATATTTGGTCTCAAAGGTTTGGGAAAAGGCATTATGAACTCCTAACGATAGCTATTATTGTGCATTTGCTTTGTACCAGATACTGTCCTAAAATTTTAGGTGCATTTTTGTAATCTTAATTTGACCCATTCCACTCTGATTTCCACTCCTGTCTTTCCAGCTCACTCTTTTTAGCACCCTAATTCTTCCAACCCTAAACCATGGGGATGTCTAATTCTTTGATCTTTCTCCCTTTTTTACCTGAGGTCTTATCTTCTTTCCTTACATGGCTTCCATTCTTTAGTCAATTATCATGTTGTAATTACTCACTTCAGCACCTCTGAAATCCCTTGCCCCTCTTACTTTACATACTAGTTTAGCAAAAACACAACTCTGACAAAACCCAACTCTTTGCCTTTAGAAGTGGTTGAATTTGACTGGTGAACAAGTCAACTGCACTGACTGGTTTCATTTTGAGTTCACAATCATTAACCCTTAAGGGGGCCCTTAATGCTGCCTAGCATTCACAGTACATCCCCCTACCCCACCCCCATCCAACACTCTCCTATTCTCCTGAAGAACAAGTTCATACTTTCTCCCTGCCCCTCCACCGGCTTCTCTTGGCTGATTACTTTGCTTCCTACTTCTCTAAGAAATTTGAGAGAACCAGGAGAAAAATCCACAGGCTGTCATATCTACCCACCTACCATCCACTTCGCCCACATTCTCTGCCATTTCATCTGTTGCCATAGAAGAACTTCCCCTTTGTTCATCTGTAGGGTGACCAGACGTCCCGCTTTTAGCGGGACAGTCCCGATTTTTAACAATTTGTCC